>PVHY01002349.1:0-129159 GCA_004024945.1 Uropsilus gracilis | reverse complement strand
AGCAGAAACAAGTTAAAAAGATAAAGACAGACACCAAATGGTTACAACTCGGGGTGGGGTGGCGGGACAGAGGGGGAATGGTCAGGGAGGGTGGGGGGGGGTGAATCCCGGTAAAATAAATGAATAAATAAATAAATAAATTTTAAAAAATAAAATAAAATAAAAAAAATGTGGGGAAAAAAAAAAGAAATGATAGGGAAAGTTACTTTAGTCATTTGGACAAATACTTAATACTTAGTAGTTATTAAGTACAAATATGAATAATAATATCAATATTTGTCTCAAACATTATGCTGGATACTAGGGGAAGTTCTTTTTCCTTGAAAAATTGCTAGTGTTAGTAATAAACTGTAAAGACCGCTTCATGTTACCTTAGAGTGGGAGGAGGATGATGTTCTTGTGTGGCCTGATTCACTCTTTCTGAAACAGAGAGTCACATGAATTGGGACAGGACTGTCAGTATATAAGTAGTCCAAGAAGTGTGTTCCTTCAAATAATCATATGGAAAGAACAGCTAGGTCATGGGTAGAAATAGAACATCTGGCACTCCTAATGAGTCCACAACACAGGTGTTGGGAACTTAAATAAAATAATGATATGTAAGTAAAGGCTGATATTCAATAATTTCTCTAATATCCTTATCTTTTTCAATTCTGTAGCAGATATCAACTTGGATATATCAAAGCCTTTTAAAGCAAACCTAAGTTTTACCAAACTGGATCAGATAAACCAGTTTTTAAAGAAGATACAAATGGTACACAGCAAGGAGACTCCAGCCCTGTCAGACACCTCGCTGAGTAAGGACGAGCTTCTAAACTCCAAATGTCATCATAGAAGTTTATTTAAACTGAAAGCTCATGGTGATGGAACACAAAAGATTCCCTTTCAAGAAAACATATGGAGAACTGTTTCCTGCTTTCAAAAGATTTCTGTCCATACTGCTCAGATTGTGGTCTCCATGGAAACTGTCCCTCATCCCAGTAAACCATGCTTGTTAGCATCTTTATCAACTCTCAGTGGAAGTCTTAATGTCAAAGCAGCACAAAAAGCACCTGGTAAGTCACAGTAAAGGTAAGAGTATAATAACAATGTGACTTTTAACAATATTTGAAATAATAATTTCAATTATTATGTGGATGTTAACATTTTTAAGGGCTATTAGAGATGGAGCTTTTTTGATTAGTGGCTTTAATTTAATCAGATAGCAAATCCTTTGAATCTTAAGTATTTGAATGCCCTAAAATGTTTTATGCACTTGTTCAGGCATGTTCCTACAAAGGTCTTTAAAACTGTCTATTTCTGAATTTCCATCTATCTAATGAAAATAGCTGTGGAACACCGGAGTATTAAATTTTATAAACAATTCTTGTAGTCAAAGTATGATCTCAGAACCAATGACATCAGGATTACCTGGGAACCTGTTAGAAATGTAAATTTTCTGACCCTACCCCTTACCTACTGAATCAGAAACTCTGGACTTGAAACCCAGAAATCTACATTCCAACACAAGCACCACAGGTGATTCTGATGTACTACATTAAGTCACTGGTAACTTTTTTTACTTTAAAAAAAAAATTTGCTCAGGTAGTACTGTACATAAACTACACAAATATATGATAGAAGCTAAACTTTCATGTGCAAGAACAGTGCCATTCAGGATTACTAGGCAGCAAGCAGCACCAGGCGAGAAACGCCTGTGCTGTTGTGCCTAGTCCAGCACAGAGGCATGGATCCTGCAAACTGAATGTCACTGATGGGTGGAGAGGTGGGAAATTATTGGATAGTGACATCTATATTTTTCTCTTTCATCCTGGTGACTAAATTGTATGCTTCTGCACACTTAACCAAAGTGGGTAGGAAAAAGAACTCAAGGAGGGGAAGAGAAAAGGTAAGGCACAGGTGGGAAATAGCAATTCTCAATCACAGAAACTGCTACTGTAGTAGTCCAGGCACAGAGCCAGAAATTTTACTTTGAAAGTAAAAGTGGCAAAAGGCAAGCAATTCTTCCACTATAATTTGAAGAAAAGAAATTGAATTGAGGCTAGAGAAGTAGTGCAGACGATAAAGTACATCCCACACTATATGCACCCTACTTGCTTACTACAAAATTATAAAGTGACAACTGCAAAGGACTGCAACTTAGTATTGTATAGTCATTTTGGGCACAGTAGTTTAAAAGATGAAGAATTTTTATAGTTGATGAAGTAAGGATTTTAGAACAAAAATAGATGATTTATTTCTCTCTCACCAGAAATATTTGTGACCAAGTCTGCTAAAAACACTATATATTTTTTTATTGTCTTGAAAGTTAGAAATAAAAAATGTAAGGTCCATGGGACTTTAAAGACTGCAGCACCATAGACTACAATGTCTGACGTGCCCACAAAGAAATTGCAACCCAGAAAGCACTGGGGCTGTTCCCACACCTTTCTAGTTGTACCTTAATCACAGCAGGGAAAGGTTAGGATTCAGAGCGAAAGTATTTTACCGTACTGTACTTGATTCTAAGTTCTTTCCTTCTCTCATCCTCATTTTTTGTTTGAACAATTTGCTGTTCATATTTTATCTACCTGTCCATAGTAGTCTCATTTTCTTATTATAACTTGTTTTTCCCCTTTATACTAGAATAAACTACCCCTTTCTACATCTTTTACCATTATGCTCTTAAATCCAGTTAAATGCAGAGAAAAACTATAGGTTTAACTAAAACATCCTTATGGCAACTTAATGAGTTGTGTCCAGCAGACTTCTAAAAGTTACTTGTGTCAGTAAACCAAATCATAACTGAAGTTTGACATTTAAAAGGAACAGTTTTATTACAAGAGCATAGTGAATACCAAATCTGTTTTCTCTGTATCTCTGCTTAACATAATAGCATTCTTAAACAATTTAAGAAGATAACAAAGTCAACAAAACAATGAATTGTAATTATATGGAATAAGATTGTGGTAAGCTCTAGTTAGAGCTGAAGCTGATTTCTAGGAAATTGTAATTGAGACATTACTGCATATTTTTCAAAATCAAATTTTAAGTAAGCAAAACTTTTTAAAAGCTTTGATGAACATTAATTTTGTTGACTACCACCAAAAATGTAGGCCCTGCAACTGGGACAAAATATATGAAAGTACATACTCAACATATAGTTTTGATCCATGGTAAAATGTATCCCCTCCTGAAACCCTCCTAACCAGTAGGCATATATTTTTTGTATTTTTTTAGTTGACACTGTTTTGCATTCAACCAAAGGTTTTTTTGTAGTATAGCTTTAAGCTCAACAGTTAATGTAAGATTTTTATAATTTGACTCTAATACAGAAATACTTAACTGTGTCTTTGATTTTACAGTTTATATAACTATTGTGACCATCTGCAGCAGCTGTACTTTTCAAATTATTTGCTGAACCAAATTGAGCACAGTGACAAAAGTAGTCATCTCAAATGTACTATTAAACAGAGAAAGAAAAAGGAGCATAGCCTTGGTACAGTATAGCCATCTGCTGTACAGATGTTATTGTATAGAATGACTTAAGATAAAATAATTGTAGAAAATTTTCATTAAAACCTCAACAATTTGCACTTGTTTATGCGAATCTGCATAACTCCCCAATGAGACAACACACTTGGGGTTTCTTTGGTTCTCACTCACTTTCTCTTTGATCCTTTTTGATGTGCTGACTTTAATAAACACAGTCAAAAACACTGCAAAAACATCATGGAAAAAACTACAAAGGAACAATTATAGCAGCAGAAACTACTCTAATCCCTAACTTACGCAAGCTATTTTTAGCGAAATATTTTTTTAACACTCTTTATGTGACAATGTTATATAAACAGGGTAAAATGGTCCTTTCCAGATGAGTTTTAATTTAGGAACTGAAATAGATTTGTAATGCTAGAGGAATCTTATATTCTAAGTAATATTTAGAGAAACACAATTGAAAATGTGTTGTAGCCATGTTTCCTCACTTCTGAAAGGTACAAAAAATTTTTTTCTCTAAAAATTATATTTTTTACCATCCCTTCTGTCATAAGTTTATGGGAAGTGTGTGAGAAAGGGGAATAATAAAAGAATAATAGGGGAATCTTAATTTTCTACCAAAGACATTATCAGTATATATAAATCTTAAGTCTTATTTACTGGTTTTAACAACTAAATATGAGCAGATTATTAAGTGAAATAGGTTGCCATTTGAAACAAATGAAAATTTTAAATATTTTCCACTAAAAAAAAAATTATGAATCCTTCTTCTTAGCACTATTCTAGATCATAAACTAAGAGTTTCAAGGGACTTGAATTTTTTTACTCTACTCTGTAGATGTTAATGTAACGGTGACTTAAAATAATTTAACTTGCATTTCTTTTAGAATACTTTTATTCTCTCATGTGTCTTTGGTAAAATAACAGTAAATTCTGCTTTTGAGAGACTAATTAGTGCTATGTTTTTAAAGTTGACATATATATAGTATTGAAAAAAAAATCCTATGACTGTGTTTTCAGTACCAAATCTCATTTAGAAATTATTGTATGAAATGTTTTAAGGCAAATAATTATTTTTGCTACTAATTATAGCCATCCCATTCTGTAGTATGTTATTTTAAAAACTATCTCTCCCCCCAGTACACATACAACATGATCTTTTTGCTATTTGAAGTATATCATTTTGCGAAAACTGTAAGTAGATAGCTATAAATTCTGAACTAGCAGTGTAGCATTTTGCAAAGGGGAGTGAGCTCCAGACTTTTGCTCCCCTTGTCAGAATAAATTACGACTCTATTAGAGCAGTAGTCAAATTTCAGCAAACAAAAGTAAACAATTCAGACTGTGAAATAGCTGTGTTTTGGCTACCTTGTTCTATCTCAGGGACACTTAGATTAGCAACCTCCACCTAGGTAAGGAAAAGAGAAAGATACAAGCAAGTTCAGTGGCATGAAGGACTGGGGAAAGAACCTACAAGATGCCATCTTGGCGGGTATTTTAGTCAGAGTTCAGAAAAAAATCGCAAGTATCTCCTTTCTATGGGGACCCAGGGGACTTTGGATCCTGGTAGGAAACAATGAGTTGAACTCCTCCTAGTCAAAAAGCTGTGGTTTAAATAACTTTCACTACCCCAGCCTCTGTCATCCAGATGTACTTATCTTTGTGTATAAACAAAAGTAGAGAGAAAGAAAGCATGACCACATTATTTTTTCACATATACAAATGCCTCTTCTCAAGTTCACTGAATTCAGTACCAATAAAATGTAAAGAACTTGAAGTTCTTTTTCATATACTGAGAAGTGAAGCAAACTCGGTCTTTAATTGATACAAAGTGTACCTCCAGCTTTTCATTCCATGGTTAACTAGAGCTCCTGAGGAAATTGCTTAAGGCATTGTGAAAGCCTTTGAATGCTGCTGAGATGCAAGTTAGCCTAAAGGGAAATAAAACATTAAATTAGATATGACTACCTAAATAATATATTGCAATAACAAGCCATTTACAACACCCCAAAGACTTTTGTTACTTTTAGAAAGAAATAGCATCTCTTTCCAATGACTGAACAATAGGAAATGAATTCTTTGACAGTTAAAGTCAGAGGACAAATTTAACTTTTAATCAGCCACTAAGGATTAAAGTGAAAGTAGAATTTGTAGACAGGTATACAAATCACTAACAAACCTTAATGAATATTGGGTGTGGGCATCAGGGTCCTGTCATTTTTGACACTGTGTCCCAAGTAGCTTAAACCCAACACTCACAGAAAGGTGGAGACCTCATTGGATCTGTAACATCTGGGATTTTATTTGTCATTTTGGCATACCCTGCAAGCGCAAAAGAAAGAGTAAAAGGGGATTATCTTGACAATGAAATGAGTTACTGAATCTTGTGATAATGAAAAGCAGAAGAATTCTAATGCTTTCTATAGTCCCTGAGGTAGAGGTACATTTATAGTTTTGCTGAAGTAAAATGTAGGCAGACAGAGCAGATGGCCTAGAGTTTGTGAAACATGACACCCCTCATCCCAGAGCTGAGTACTGCTATTAATCCTGGTCAGATTCCCTCCTATTACTTTATAACAAGGTTCAAAGTTGCTACTGATGAACTGGCATGTCCCCCTTTTTCTACTCTTAAGTTATCTGTAGGTTACTGCCATGTTATTTTTCTGTTCATACTAGACAGACTGATGAGACTGTCAAAGAAAAGTAAAGTAGGAAATTCTAGAAATTGAAGGGAAATTAAGTAGGAAAAGGAAAATTCTCATGACCTTTTTCAAAGTAATGTCATATTATTTTTCTAGCATAGTAGAAATGAAAGACCTAATTGTATAAGATACTCTATTGGAGAGTTATTCTCTTACTAATCATACGCAGTTGGAGACAAAGTCCCAATATCTAAGTTTCTCCTTGCTATAATTGTTATCATAATATATGATTCGGTAGAATTTTCTACAATAGTCAGCAAAGTAAATACCACTACCTGAAATTTTTTTCACATACCCTTAAAAAAAATAAAAAATTAAGAAGATAAAAAAAAAAAGCACTAGCACATGAACTGTTCAGGCATGTTTATACCTTTTACCTATTCTTTTCTTTACCAAAGTATGTTAATGCAGTCTTCTGCAGCTTTCATTTGATATATTTAAATGTTTCTGTGATAAAGGATCAAAGTATCTAGTATGTAATTATTATTCTTCATGTACATTTGTTGTTTGATGGTTACTATATATTGGTTACTATAACTGTTTTCAATCCAAATGGAAATCCATAAAATACATTAAGATAGCAATTTAAGAAATATAGTAGATAATCCCTGGGTTGAATTTCTGATGTGTTAATTTTCAGGCTACATGAAAACTAAAAGTCATCTAATAAAAACTCAACTTAGAATGTTGCACTTGGAATGAGAGCACTCTCGTGGTATAATGAACATGATGTACCTGCCCAGTCTTTCGTAGAGGGAGATGAGCTCATCTCAAAGAGATAACCATCTCTGACTTTTTTTCTGATTCATCACCGAACTGAACTCCGTTTGAACCTTGTTAGACAAAAAACAAGCAGAATTCCTGGCCCAAACTATAAAACATAATTAAGGCCTTTTGAAATGATGTGTAAAAGAACATTGCTATACCCCCACTTATAACCACTACCACCACCACAACCAATAAAGTTAAATCAAGCACTGCCTGTAATGGATTAAAATAATAAATGTTCCTGGATTTCATTGTTTGAAGTACTTGAAGAAAACAGGCTTCCAGCAGCCTGGGTAGCTAAGTACAGGAGAGACATTTATTAATGACGAGTTCAAGGATTTGGCCTGTTTAAGATCATTATTTTCTGTTTACCGTGTGTTACACATCTCTTATATTTTTATACAGCCCACGTATCCATATGCAATAATGGAAAACTTTTTTTTCCAACAAAAGAGTTGTAGATTGTGTAAATATGTTTCTCTTGGGGATTATAAGACTGCTTCTTTCTAATGAGAAATCCAGTACAGTTATTATAGACTTCCAGATTTATCCACTTTCAAATCTTGTCTCTAGCTAAATTAGTCTGTTTCACATTGTTTTTTGTTATCAAATTCCACGCTTAATACAGATTGCTAGAAAACAGTTTGCCTCAGTTTATATTTTCTAGAATTGGTCACATTGCTTTGGACTTTGCATGCCCTATGTACTATAGGAAAAAAAGCAGTGCTTTTTACTTGTCGTGCTTTTAAGAAAGGTGAAGAACCATTTCTCTAGATTTATATACATTTGGAGAGAAGAAGAGGAGGCAACTGATAGAAATTCCCCATATGCACCTATTAAAATAGAATGTTCCTCTGACAGGCGATAAAAGGACCTTTGAGACAACCAACAACTCTATAATTAACATGAAGATATCTCAAAATTGTGCAAAATGCTTTTAGTAAAGAATGTTTCCAGTCCTATTAATTATACTCAGAGATATTTTCAAAAATAATTTCTTCTCTCTATCCTAATGATAGCACCTTATAGATTAGTATTAGACAAGAATTGTTATAGCACTTCACACTGGACTGTGGAAAAGAAGTTGGAAATAAATCTTTTCCACTCTACTGAATTTTTTACTGTATTTAGTTTTGCCTGTGGTCATAGCAAATATCCCTCTTATCAGATTAAACTAGGAGGCTATTTGCTAACAAAGACTATCTCAAAGCAACCCTATTAGTAAAGAGTGACAGAAGATAATGTCTTAGATGTTTTCTCATTGGACCCTTGGATCTGTGGGCTATGTTTGTATGGCATACTGAGACCATGTAAGACACCTGGGGAAAGAAAAAGAAGCATTTATTCACAGTTGAAAAATGAAGTTACTGAGGGCCAAAGAATGATAGTTTCATAAAGCAACATGATGCTGGAAAGGTGGCAGACAGAATCTGAATCCCAGTCGTGCTACTTACTGTCATTTAATTGTGATAAAAGTTAAAGCACAGCTCATTTCCAAAATGAAGGCAAAGATACCTAATGCACAGTTGAGAGGATTAGGTGATATAACAGACTCAGAATACCCTACCAATTCCCTAGCATAAATTAAGTGTTCAGTATATATTGGTCATCATGTATCTTTCTCCCCTTTCAACTGAGGTCATTGATCATTACATTTTAATGCTGAAAATTATTTTAAAGATCATCCTTTCTTTGTCAAGAAAACATTATATCTTTCTTTCCTCAGGAAGCTCATTATTCAAACATTCTTCATTTAAGATTAGAGCACAAACATGACTATATACCTACTTGATATGTCTATAACCAAAATTAAAAAATTCACTATACTTCCACAGTCTGTTTTAAGACAAATTCATGACTTCTTTCAGACTCTTAGAAATACTTAAAATGCCTCATGGACTATAATTACTATGTAGAAACCCTGAGGTATCAAAAAAAAAAAAAAAACAAAAAAACAAAAAAAAACCAGAAAACAAAAAACCCTGGGTTGGGGCCCACTGACCTAGTCCTAACTCCCTTGTTAAGGGTGGAAAGAATAAGTGATTTGCTCATGGATATTGTCAGGTCGAGTAGGAACTGTCTTCTGACTTTTGGTCTTCCTATTATACCAGTCAACAAAACCTGACTCATGTAGATCCAAACCAGTTTCTAAACTTAGCACGTCATTTTGCTTTCAACATTGTTTAAGTATGTGCCAATTTTTCCATCCAGTTTGCTTACTTAAAAGATTCACCAGCACTTTCCTCATAGAGTTAAATTTACCAGCTACTGTATTCATCTAAGAAACTTTTGAAGTGCATATTTACTGTTATTCCTAACTCTGTAAGGAAGTCGTCATGCACTTTCCAATATGCACAGTCAGATTCGCCAGTCATCTTTATTTTAAACATTGCCACATGATCCAATCTACTTTTATTTTTCTAATAAACTGACACAACTGTAAAAACAGTGAGCATGGCGGCAGATTGGAGAGAACGAAAGAAGCAAAGCATATCCTCCATCACTCTGATATTTTTAGTTTAGTTTTTCTAGGATCCTACAGTTTTAAAACATTTCTCAAAAAATTACCTTTCCCAGAAAAGGGCCAACATAAATTGCAAGCTCACTAAACAGTTAAGTAAAAGGAAAAAAACAAAAAACCTATACCTGCTACTTTTCATTTTCTTATGTCTAAAGGAAGAGACTTCAGTTAGGGTACCAGCTTTTACTCACTAGTGAGGACTGGGTGAGATAACCTGGGACTGGAAGTTCCATCTATGAGCAATAATCAAGTGCTTTAGAGAATACCTGTTAGAAGGTAGACTGTCCAATTGAGACTTCATTGCTTTTTTTTTTTTTTTCATCGAGGTAATACTAGGATACCCCTATCAGGTATTATCACTGTGTAACTACCACCTTAGACCACTGTGCTCATTTTGACGGCTAGACTTTTTAGTAAATTATTGAAAAGCACTAATATCCCTTTCAACCTAACTATCAATGTACAGGTAGTTCTCCAACAGTTTCGTTATTTTTTCTATATCCTATATTTTCTATATCTTATTTATATCTATCCTAAGTATAATAATGAGTATAAGTATATAGCCTTATTACAAAATAAAATATAATTAGTTATGATCTAATCAGCTTACATACTCAGGCCAAGTGAAGGGAGGAACAAGAAGTTTTTTCATAGTTAAAACATTCACTTGCCATTTTAAATGTTTGAGAATAATTCACTGAAGGGAAGGGAATTAAAAATCGAAAGATTTCTAATCTCTTTATGGACCATATTTATAATTTTTTTTCTTCCTCTGAGGCATCCTGATACTTCATTGTTATGCAAATTAAACATGGTTGCTGATTTTTTTTTTTTTTAGTCGCCTTAGATTACTTTATTAAAAAAAGAAACTACCTGGATGTACTTTGCTATTTCATGTTATCAGTGAATATTCTTTCTAATGACATTACAGAAGCTTGATTTAGATTCTGTTTTGCACAGTCAGCACATAGACATCAAGAATCTCATTGAGGGTCTAGTAGAGACTGATGATTTAGAGCTGGAAACATTTTGTAAACATTCTCCAAAAGAAGTGGTTTACATTTATTAGCATTCTGAATGAGTTTTTTTTTCTTTATTTATATATAAATTTCACATCATAGTAATCCCAGGGATATTACCCCCCCACCCTTTTCTCCACACACCGCCCCCTTTCCCTCCTGCCCAAAGTTGTGTGCTTCAGTTTGCTGGTTAGCTTGTTTTGACTTTTCCTCAAGGCTTTTATTTTTTCACTATATCCCATATATTAGTGAAACCATTTAGCTTCTGTCTTTTTCTTTATGACTTGTTTCTGCTAATATGATTTCTTCTAAGTACATCCATGTTGTCATAAAATCGTCAAATTTGTCATTTTTAATTGATAGGTAATATTCCATCGTGTATCTATACCACATTTTTTTCATCCAGTCATCTGTTTGGGGGCATTTAGGTTGCTTTCATGCCCTTGCAATTATAAATAGTGCTGCAGTAAACATCCAAGTACAGGTGTCCCTTTGTACCCACATTGAGGTCTCTTTTGGGTAGATTCCCAAGAGAGCAATTGCTGGGTCAAATGGTAGTTCCATTTTTATTAATTTGAGGGTCCTCCACACAGCTTTCCATAGTGTTTTGACCAGTTTACATTCCCAACAGCAGTGTGGTAGTGTTCTTTTCTCTCCACATCCTCGCCAGCAATTCTTGTTGCCCGTTCTTTGGATGTGGGCCATTCTTAATGGTGTAAGGTGGTATCTCATTTTGGTTTTGATGTGCATTTCCCTTATTGCTAGTGACATTGAGCAATTTTTCATGTGCCTGTTGGCTATTTGTGTTTTCTCTTTGGGAAGTGTCTTTTTAGTTCTTCTCCCCATTTTTTGATTGGGCTTTTTGTTTGCTTTTTTTTAGTTGTGTGAGTTCCTTGTGGATCTTCTCACTCTTGGGGAAGGCAAAAATTTTTTCCCATTCAGTTGGGCTTCTTTTAGTTTTTTCTGTTGTCCCTTTTGCTGTATAGAAGCTTATTAATTTGATATAGTCCCATCTGTTTATGTTTTCCTTCATTTTTTTTTTCCATCTGTAGATGTTTAGAATTGAATGCCCTGAAATAAAACCACACATATATAGTCGTCAACTAATCTTTGACAAAGGAATGAAAAACTTATCTTGGAACAAAGATAGCCTCTTCAATAAATGGTGCTGGGAAAATTGGACTAAGACATGCAAAAAAATGGGCCAAAACAACTCCCTCACACCATGTACAAAAATCAACTCAAAATGGATAAAAGACTTAGAGGTCTGAAACCATAACATACATAGAGGAAAACTTGGGCAAAACCCTCCATGAATTACAATTCAGAAATCCCTTTCTGAATGAGTATTTTAAAGGTGATAAAGCTATTTGTTCCTTGAACTGAATTTTTACACAGTGGAAAGTATGTCAATGTACAAACAAACCACAATTTTTGTTGATCACACCAGTTGTTTCTGAAATTACTTCTCAGGATTGCTATACCTCATTTAGTTTAATTAAGTATCTGCTATTAGTTCAGTAGAGTTGAAATGAAAAATGTAAGCAGATTTTTGAAAGAGGCCAATAGAAAAGTCAAGTAGAAAAACCATTTTGGCAAATGGGAATGAAGAGTGTATATACTCAGTCAAAATGACCTATTCACAGAATCACTATATGCAAGATAAAATTCTGAATTCAATCCTTGAGTAGGAAAAGGGTATGAAAGAGATGCTTGTAAAATTCGAATTAGGTCATTGTTAATTTACTAGTTTTTGAGAATCATACTATAGTTTCTATAATTTAATAACATTAATGGAAGTTAGATGAAGGATTTTAACTTTGCCAAAAGCTTAAAATTATTTCAAAATAAATGTTTTTAGAAATAACCTGATCAGTAATTAGCTAACTTTAATACTATTCGTGCTTTCAAAGCGTGTGTCTTACCTCACTTTCTCTTGCCATTTACACCGGATTTTGAATGTAAGAATCCAGAATACTCTGAGTAATTTCTGTGGTCCTGGGTTTATATGTATGGTGATATATAAAATAAGATTTATTTTATCCCAGAAAACATATTTAGCATGTTTCTTGATGAGAAAAATAAGGAAGAGATGATGTCCCACCGGCAAGCTTTTCACAGTGAAAAAGAAGAAAGGAGAATTAATAACCTTGTCATGAGTCCCAGAGATTATTTTCATATTTTGTGGTAAAAGTATAAACTTTGATTTACAACTTATATGTGGCCTTTCATGAAATTCATCATCACTCTTTATTCAGAAGTAATCATCATTTCTTATTATTATTACTACCCATTTACTTGAAGATTAAAACCACTTGAATGAATGCTTTCTGTTATTTTGATACAGCTTTTTAAAATGTCACTGGAAATGTTCAAAAGAAAGCTAGTTCTTTAATTTCAAGCTCAGTACTGATACTTGGGGTGAATCCTTCTGAAATGATAACTGAATCCCCTCACTGAGGGCCACAAGAAGTTCATATGTGTAACAAGTATAGAAAGAAAACTGCAAATTAGATTATCTTTGCATGCTCAGGATGTGATAGATAACCAGTAAATGTTGGTTGAGTGACAAGTATAAGCTTTCATAAATATCAAGTTGGAGATGATCCAAGGTATCTAAATTCCTTATAAGTAGAAACTTTGGAGTAGCACTTGTTTATGAAATTAAATAACATCATGGACACTGTCATAAGAACAAAAGTTGTCTTAAAACTGTGAGAGTAGATAAATTCACTGAAATAAGAGATTTGATGGCATAAGAGGACTATAGACTAGGGATCACTCCTGAAAATCTCATCATTCAGATTGCCTTTGTTATAAATTACAGAAAATCCAATCTGGTTTAAATAATCTTGTGTAGGTGAAAAGCCCGGTACAGTGTTCTCCTTAGGCATGGTAGAATCTACAAGGTCTGCCTTCTGTATTAGACATCTTCAGCTTGAGGCTCCATCCAGTGTCTATCATTATCTCGGAAGAACCTCAGTGCCTTCATTATCTTTAAGAAGACCAGGCAGGAGGAAAGGTCATTTTTTCTAAAGTAGTTTTGAATCTTGCTGCTTCGTCTCGTGTGCATCCCTGAACTAAATCTAACTCCAAAGGGTACCAAACAGAGAGTATTTAGACAGTATGGAAAGTTCCAACTCTACTACTGATCTATTTTGGGGAAAAACAGTCACTGAATTCTGTTACTCCTGGAGTAAATTGAGGGCTGTCCCCGCCTCAGTTGCAAATCTTTGTATCTTAGGTGCACTGTGCCTCTTGACCCGCTCAGTCTCTGGCCATTCACTACTTCCTCCTTGATCCTGACTCCTGGATATCTACCTGACCACTAGCTTCCAAATTCTAGGTCATTTTTCTGCAGTCTTAGTCTCTGAGTATTTTCACCTCCCCTGAGAATTTTAGGTATCCCAGTCTCTCTGCCCAAGCAAACAAGCACTTGTAAGATAAAAGGAAAACGTTCATGTGTTTAACTGTGTTCACAATGAGACAAAAGCTGTCAACATTTCTACATTCATTTTATAATAATTCAAGTTTAGAATTCTTTGTTTGTTGTTCACCCAGTCATAACTATTAAATATATAACTTCTGGAGATTAAGCATTTCTTCCATCAACCTTGCTTAAGTTTTCTGAGAAGAATTGGGTACATATGACTATATATAATATAGAATAGTGAAAAATTTTATCATCTTTTAGTTTTGTTTTTTTTTATTTTAGGCAAACTTCAGAAGTATAGTTAGATAATACAATATCAGTATTTTAATGTAGTCCTGCCTAATAGAAAGGGGGAGGGGAGAAGGGGGGGCAAATCCCTGGGATTGCAAAGATGTGAAATTTACATATAAATAAAAAATAATTATTAAAAAAAAAGAATTGGGTACATATGACTATATATAATATAGAATAGTGAAAAATTTTATCACCTTTTAGTTTTGTTTTTTTTTATTTTAGGCAGAACTTCAGAAGTATAGTTAGATAATACAATATCAGTATTTTAATGTAGTCCTGCCTAATAGAAATATTCATTAATATCTAAATTCTTTTTGTTTTTTCTTATACAAAATGATTTTATCATAAGCTTACAAACATCTTTGTGTCAGTAAAAGTGATAAAAGGCAATCTCATTCATTTATGTGCTTCAGACAAAATTTTGTCAAGTCCATTCTTTAGACACTTTCAGGGATAACAGCTCTATCTTTTGATATTTTCTCTTTGTTAGATAATACCTTTGCTTCAGTAAAGTTGTCCCATATGTCTGTCTTCATTCTTCTGTTTTAATTTTGACCACTCACTCCAAAGTGATGTCTTAGGAATGATTAGAAATCAGCACATCAGAAAGGTTGGCCACTGAGGAAATTTCTCTATATCATAAGAAGAGTTTACAAATCAGGAACAGGGAAAGGCTAGAAACCATCCCATAATACTGCTTTAGAACCAGTAGTGTCAGTATAAATTCATGAATTCTAATGTATTTATTGAACACTAGGGAGAAATTTAAGTGTATAAACATGAGAATTGTACACATACACTTCTTAGCCCTTTCTCCTGAAGGGGCATGGAGGCAATGAAATCCCAGATAGCAGTGAGCATACGAGCCACTCAGATTTTGGTTTGTAGATACTAACCATACCATTTCTTTGGAGAAATGACTGATACAAAGAATTGATATAGAACATAGAAGATGAGCCCAGAACATCTTGTGATCAGAAAGTAAAGAAATTCTCAAAAAAATAGTGGGACTATATCAAAAGGACAGAAGAACCAGCTTTAGAAAGGGGCTAAAGATAGTTTAAATGCCAAAGTAAATAATGATACGATTGGATTATAACCTGTAAAAAAATACCATGAGTCCAAACTGAATCAAATAAGTGAATTAATGAATGGAGTGAAAGGACAGTGCTTTTATATTACAATACTAATTATCTCTTGCTAATATAGTGAGAGAGAATTAGTATTCTAATTCTTTATATGTTATTCTAATGTATTCTAATTCTATATATGTTATATATAATATATATGAATAGATAGGAATAAGATAAAAAGAGATATCTGCTGGAGCTTGAAAATGATGGCTGCAAATGCATTACATTAAATAAATAGGTATTGGGATGAATATTTAAAATTAAAAATGATATGTTCTTCCCTTTCAGGCTCTTGGAACTTTAATATCTCATCTTTGATGTTTTAAAATAATGGAGTTGTGTAAAAACAACAATAAAAAGTGGGCAGGATAGCAAAATACAGATTTCTCCAAAGAAGACATTCAAATGGTCAACAGGCACAAGGAGAAAAATCATCACTTCTTTTTCTTCTTTAATTTAAACTTTTATTGAGTTACTATCAGCTTTTATCATTTAGTATTTTGAATGTATAGCATCTCCCCTTTCAGGAATATTTAATGTAGTACATCTACACCTACTGCTAGTGCATCACAGCCCACCACCATTGTCCATTTGTTCTTGCCCTACATTGTTCTCACCCCTTCCTCTTCTGAATGCCTCATTTCTGTAGACCACTGTCAAAGGTTAGTTTTCAAGTCTGACTATCTGACCCTTTGTTTGGTTTCCTTGTATTCTACATATAAGTGATACCATCTGGTATTTGTCTTTTTCCTGGCTTATTTCAGTAAGCATATAGTTCCTTCTAGCTCTCTTCATGTTACCACAAATGGCATGAAGCAACAAAGTTTTATCTTTATCACTAAGTAGTGTTCCTATTTATGTATACCACATTTTCTTAATCTACCATCTGTTTTCGGTGTGTAGGTTGTTTCCATAGCTTGGCTATTGTAAGTGGTGCTGCAGTAAACAAGGGTGTGCAATTTTCCTTAGTGTTTTGGTATTCTTTGGGTAGATGCCTAGGAGTGGAATTGCTAGATCATATGGCAGATTCATTTTTAGTCTTTAGAGAATTCTCCATGCTGTTGTCCAAAAGATCTGGAACAGTCTACATTTCCACCAGCACTTCATTATCATTTATCAGCAAAATGCAAATCCAGACCTCAATGAGATACTGTCTCACACCTGTGAGAATGATCTGTATCATACAGATCAGAAACAGTAAGTGTTGGTAATGGTTTAGAGAAAAAGAAACCCTCATACACTGTTGTAATGTAGACTGGTCCTGCCCTTATGGAAAACAGTATAGAGGTTTCTTAAAATATTAAAAGTAGTCTGCCATATGATTAGATTTCCTATTAATCTTACAGAATAGATATACCCCTATGTTTATTGCAGCCCCATAATTTTTCATTTGATACAATATCAAAATTGTGGAAGCAGAGCCTAAGTATCCAAGGACAAATGGGTAGATTAAAAAGATGTGGTATATGTATGCAGTGAAATATACTACTCTGCTATAACAGAGATGATCTCTTGCCATTTGTAATAACATGGATGGAACTGGAGGCCTGGGGTGAACTATGCTAAGCAAAGTAAGTCAAGGAGAAAAACAAATACCAATGATTTCACTTATATGTGGAATACTGGGAAATAAAGGATAAGACAACACTGATAAAAAGAAACCCTGGAAACCTGAATATATAATTGAGAATACCAAAGAGAATATGGGGAAGTGGAAAGCAGAATGTGAAGGGAACTGCATGGACTGTGGTAGAGAACAATTGGTCCCTTAGTGGTGGATTTGTTGTGGTAACATACAACTGAAGAGGAGTGACTAAGTTCCTGAATCATATATAATCTCATAAACCATAAAAAAAGTTAATGAGAAAGTAATATAAAGGAATGGAGTAGACAAGAATGATATAAAGTTAATAAATCTTAGACATTCAGAGAGAGCTCCAAGTGTTTTTTCAATTTGAGCTCTCTGTGGGATAATGATAAACAATAAATAAAGTAAGAACTTAGAAGCTCTTTGCTACTAAATACTGTGTATGAAAATAGAACATTCACAGTGCAGGACAGTATGAAGATGTGTGCATTTAAGAATAATGGGTAATTTAATCTTGACATTTTATGTTCATACTTAGAGCTTGCTGGAAGACAGAAATAACCTATATTTTTATAATCCTGCTCAAACAAATTTCTTAATGAATTGGTGTATTTTATCTAGCATATATTCACTATTGATACTAAATACTTTAGGAAATGTGGTGCATTTAATTCAGAAAATGATGACAAATCGTAAATTTCATTATAAAATTGATTTTTGATTCTTGGTTATTTGGAAACTGTTTCCATTTTTTTTTAATTTTCTGCTTTTTTTTTCTTTAAGTGAAATGGAACTTTGAATCAAAAAACTATATAGAGATGAACCCATAGTCTTAGTACCATAATATATGATGAAAATATCTAAGAAATTGATTTTGGATCATAAATTATAACATAAATCCTAGCCCTAACATTTTTGTGGATGTAATGTTTCTGTGGATGATTAGAAATTGTGTATCTTGTTTCTTCAGTAAGAACATACAACATATATGAATTGTTCAAGTCTCCACAGAATTGAAAAGTCAGTGTGGGTACTGTGCTTTGAAACAAGTATAATGTGGGCCTAAGGTGTTTTTTAATCTTTCATCTCTTTTAAGGATCAAATATCATTAGAAAAATAAGCCATGGGCATTACAAATGTGGTCTGGTGAAATTCAATATTCACAATGACAATTCAGAATATGAGCTCCTTGGGGGAAAGTTAACCTACCATTCCAAGTTTGCATCCAAATATCTTAAAGTGTACCATTGGTTTTATGAAAAGGTTTTGATCTACATTTCTAGTTTAAGTTCAAAAGAAAACCTCCATTTTTAAGTATATTCCTTTTTTGAGAGTATTTACTTTGAACTATAGCATATAGTTTTTCTCATATATCTAACCTGCCACTATCTGTTTTTAAGACTTTGTAAACTTCAAGTGGTTATGATGTGTGAAGTTTGGATTAAACTAAAATTTTTAGAAAACACATGTTATATATTTTGGTTGTTTTTGAATTTTAACATGAGCCAGTCAAAAACTAGAGTGTCTAGCGTAGTACTCCATTACTGTAAGAAATCATAGAAAATTGCCCTCCCCCATCATGTTAACAATAGACAAATGAAGCAGCTGTTCTTATTCTCAATGTAGTTGTTTGAAAAACCTCCACAATTTAATGAAAATGTCTCTACTCATAAAACTTAAAATGCTCACACATGGAAAAAGTCATAATGTTTGGCAAACATTGCTTTGTTAGGAATGTAAGAGGTATACCTGCTTCATAACTAGAATTCTATATAAATGGCATAACTATAGGGAAAGGACGACAAAAAAGACGGCTGCATTAACACTCTTTAAAAATACAGATAGTTCTCATCCAAATGTACTTTTGACAAGAAAAGATTATGATGTGTACCCTCTCCATTTATTTTTCAGGTGTAATTCTTGGGTCATCGTTTCTACTCAATGTAAATGATTTCCTGCTTAAAACAAGCCTCAAAGAAAGAAGTCGAATTCTGATAGGACCATGTTGCTTTACTGCCAACTTGGAAACTAAATGGTGTAAACACAGTGGCAACCCAGGCCCAGAACAGTCTATACCAAAAATGTCCATCGATTTAAAAGGAGGTCTGTTACAGGTCTGTAGGAACTGGCCACATTTTCCCCATAAGTTTTTAGCTAGCCTTTGTTCAACTGTTTTAGCTATATGAATAAACGTTAAACCTTGATGTGGTAAGAAGAGATATTGTCAGATTATTCTTGTTAAAATGTTCTAACAGCTTTATTGAGATATAATTCAAATACCATACAATTCACCTAATTAAACTTACGATTCAATTATTTTTTAATATAGTCATAGAGTTTTTTTTGATCATCACTACAGTCAATATTAGAACATTTCACACACACCCTGAAACCTGTATGCATGAGCATTTGCTCCCCATTACTCTCTAATTCCTTCTGTAGTCCTAGGCAACGATTAATAGATTTTTTTGTCTCTGCGTATTGACTATTCTGGGAATTTCATGTGAATGGAGTCATACAAGATGTGATATTTTGTGACTAATAACTTAGTGTTTTCAAGATTCATCCATGTTTTAGTAGAGGTTGTACTTCATTCCTTTCAATGGCCAAATAATATTCTATTGTATTACTATACCTCATTTATCCATTCATCATTTGACGGATGCTTGGATCCTTCTAACTTTGATAAATGATACCACTATAAACATTTTATACACATTTTTGTGTAGACATATATTTTCATAGCTCATGGATATAAAACTAAGAGTAGAATTACTGGGACATTTGCTTCTTTCTCCTTTAATATCTAGTCTTTTTTATTTACCAAATAATCAACCTGTCACAAGCACAGTGCTACTAGTAATATATAAAATAATTTCCTAATTTTAGTATATCTGTAGTATAATTGTAGTATATATTTGTATGCTGTATACTTGTATGTTGTAGTATAAATATATATAGTAGTATACATGTAGCATGTAGTCTAATTATAACTATTCCAATTATTATGTCTGATGACTTATGTAACCTCTAATACATTTAGTTTGCCGTTAAGTGCAGAATATGTGAAGGTACACAACCTGCTAATACTATTCTATTTGAATAGATTTGAACATACTCTTTATGATTTGGTATTCCCTATCATCATATAAATTGAAAAAGCTTGAGAGTCATAGTTACAGAAAATGGAAATGACTAATTTGTTAACAATGAGAGCATGTTATTCTTGAATTTCTTATTTTCATCTGCGATTCTTTTTCTTGATTTTTCCACTTGTTTTCTTAATGACACAGAGCTAGATGTGGGGATCTTAAACGTATTGTTTGTGTTGCTTAGGGATTTTCAGCATCTATTGGAAATCATGTTTAACAGTGAACATGTGGTTTTGCATTTTTATTTTCAAGACTATTAATTGTATTATTTTTCTCAGGCAGCTAAGTAATTCCACAAGAGCCAAAACAAAGATATATTTTCTCAACATGATAAATTTAAAGGCTGAGCACATTGTTTTTACTCTCCAGACTTTTCACCTATCTCTGTTTTTCAGGATCTGATAATAAGATTTATGAGAACAAAAATAGACATATATAATATCTCTTCCCTTTATTTCTGGGACATCTTAATTCCAGAGAACAGGATCTAAGCTTAAGATTTAAAACTTACCCACAAGATAGAGAGCTGTTTTTTTTTTTTAACCTCTCTATATTCTTTTGTATTTTCTAAGTTATCTAATTCTCTTAGGATTAATTATTGTATTTACCCAGTATACTCAGAGAACTTTAACATTAAAATTTTGTGACCTTTGAATTTAATCATTATTACCCATTTGTTATATTTTTGTTGAGGACTAATTTTCTTCACTTATAGAAGGAAACTTCATACTTAAAATACCAAGGCCATTGTTCTGAAATTCTACTGTGGTTCCTGTGCAGTTGATTCTCAGGAATTGTGAAATACTGTGTTGACACATTTTTGCAAAATATATAAGTTAAGAGACTTCTAAGGTCAGGTTCATTGAACATGTTCTCTCTCTTTTTCTCTGAAGAGTAAAAATCCAAAGAAAGGAAACTTAAAAACAAGGTGTGTTATTTATTCTCATGACAAAACATAAGAAACTATTCCACAGGGTTGTTTTTATTATTTCATTAACATTTGACCTAGAGTATTTTCATGTTCTTCTCTCACTCTAGTAGTAATTTTCTATTATTATATATTTCTTCAAGTAATAAAATTTTAATCCCATAGGTCAGTTGCTTCTTAGAAATTATACTTTAGCTATTGTCAGTAGTTAAATTGAAAGTAATTTTAGTTTTGTGTTAATTCAAATGTGGTTGTACCCAGTTATCCTTATGAGATGTTAGTATTAAAAGCCACTGAAATTTTTCATATGACTTTTAAAGGTTTTCTGGGGTCAAGAACACTTGAATTGTTTAGTTATTCTGCATGAATTACTCAATGGATACCTTAATGAGGACAGAAATTTTGAAGTGCAAGTTTCTGAAGCATCACCACAAATGCCATCTCCTGTGGAAAAGAGTCAGTTATTTAAAACTGAGCAAAGTTCAGATGACTTACGGACAGGTTTATTTCAGTACATACAAGATGTTGGTAAGTAATAACAGCTTCATTCTGGGTGTATGCTTTGTAGTTGCACATTAATTAACACATTTTTCAAGATCTCTTGAAAGCCACTATAGTACCTGTGCTATCTGTAGTTTAAAAAAAGAAATAGTACATTACTATTCCATTTCAAGGGAAAATTCTGCATTACTTCTTGTTTCAAATCTTGTAAAAATAATCAACCAGCATCTTTGTTTTTTTTTTACTTTTCACTACTAATGCCCCCTTGCTTAATATACCAACATGTTCCCCTTCAAAATTATGTAATTAATTATACTTTCATTTGATAGAACCTTTGAAAATGCCTGGTATCTTTGAAGTCTTCTTTTACAATGAAACTGAAGATAACCCAGGGATGATGCTGTGGAGATACCCAGAGCCTAGAGTGCTCACCCTTGTGCGAATAACTCCTGTGCCATTCAACACCACAGAGGATCCAGATATTAGTACAGCAGACCTTGGTGATGTGTTACAGGTATGGAGTGAACGTTTGATTTTAAATGAAGACATTGTGAGAGCATGCTGATCTGATATTAGGAAAAAGTTTTGGCGGATACCAATTTTCTTTGTCAACATCATTTTAATGCTGCTTTCTAACTGATTTCTAAGTCCATTCCTAGCTAAATTTTAATACTTTTATCAACATAAGTTTGATATTTAAATATTAGTGGCAATGTTGTATTAGTTGTATTAATTAGGTTATTTAAGAAAATAAATACATTCACTTGTGACATGTCTTTCATCTCCTTATTGCCCTTAGAGAGGCAGGAAAGTGTAGTGGTTAGAGGATGAACTATAGTCAGAATGTCTGGGTTCAAATTCTGGTTCTGATACTTTCCAGCTCTGTCACCTTAGATATATAACTTAACCACTCAGCCTCAGGTATTCTGCTTTAATGTTTTTTCATCAATAAAATGTGGCTGGTAACAATGTGATAACTACAAAATTAATATTTGTTAAGCACATTGAACTAGGCTGATCCATAGCAAGTGCTGTATAAGTTTGCTTATTATCACTACTGTGATAACTATTGTCCACGCATGTCATGAAGCAGAAGCACAGTCTAGACCAAAGATCTGGGAGTAGTCCACAAGATTTGGGCAGGGACTTGGCACATAAGGAAAGCACTGCATATCACAAGTCTGGCAAGTATCAGCAAACCAAAAGGTGGTATCAGAGGCCCTGCCATGTTTCCTCATAATTGGAGAAATAGAAACTGTGAAATAGGCAGAATTCAAAGATATGTTATTGGCTTAAGAAACAAGACAGAATTGCACCTACTCTAATTTGAAAAGGAAAACTTGATCCAAGTAGTGAGGAAAACACACAGAATTGACAGTTGGGATGGAACAACAGAACAAGACAGGCAGAAGTTTGCCATGCTACTGAGCTCCTATTCCAATCCTTAGTTTAGAAATAGGAGTAGAATTTGTCCCAGGGGCTGTGCTGGACCTCGTCTGTGGAAATAATTCTCTGAATTGCAATCTTACAACCATACAAACTATTTTGTTTCCTTGGAGCCTTTGTTGAGAATAGAAAATATGTTGCATGAATCATAATTTTAATTCAGTATGACAGCTTTTTCCTTGAATAATCACAGTGCCAGACCCTGGGCTTGCTCCTGGGATTCAGACAGATAAGACTGTCCTCTCAGATGAAGCTCTTAGTCTAGCAATGAATTTTCTGTGGTTATTTGGGATAAACCAGTCTCCCTAATATCATCTATCAAGGAGAATCTCTCTGTTGTATGTGATTATCTCTACATCTGTACTAGAGGCACAGCTAAAGCATTGGGCTGCAATCCTGAATTGAAGGAAACTTATAAAGGCCTATCTTGGCTTTGTGTCTTACAGATAACATGGACTTTAAAGTCCCAACTGCTGTCTCCTATCCCATTTCCCTTCCCCCTTCTTTATTTTCACTGATTCAGTGACTTCAGGCAAATTGATGGTTTTTTTGAACCTTACTTTCCTCAGCTGAACTTTGAAATTAATGTTATGTCCCTTTCAGTGTAGTTCTAAGAATAAAGTAAAACATAAGAGCTTAATACAAATACATGCCTGCAACAGAGTGAGCTCTTTCCTTCCCTCTTCTCTTTCACACAAAAGCCACTAAAGACCTCTTCAGTGAAATTCTAGCCTTCAATCTCTTTTCCTTCTAAACTGCCCTCAAAATTCTTAAAAGACAGGAAGACTTTCTTGCTCCCTAAGAAGAACCTTCAGTACTTTGGTTACTTTGCTAAACTGATCAAGGGGGCCTTGCATACCTTCCCCATCTCCCACCCAATTTTCCCTTTCACTTGTTTACTCATAATCTGTGCTCTGGTCAAATATGTTCATTTGGCATTCCCAAAATTAGCATGTGATACCTCATTTCTGTAACACTACCTCTTCATTTAAGTCTTTGCCCTTCCTTACTGAAATTCTTTCCTCACTTATTAACAGGTCAAGTATCATCTAGTCCATGAATCCATCCCTGGAACCATCTCCAAACATGATATTCCCTTCTTCTGAAGGCACTTTATGGTACCATTTTTTTCCCATAAAATTTTTATTCTTTGCGTACATCGCTCATGTTTGTGAAGTTATTGCTCCCCGTAGGCATGGTCCTCCCTCTGTCCTCCCACTCCGGTCATTCCAGTTCCTCTCTCGCTGCCAGTTGTTGGTCGATGTTTAGCCTGTTGATGTCTTTGTTTTCTTTTGTGGGGCAGTGTGCTTCTGGGTGAAGCCCACCATTCCTAGGGCACTGCAGACCAGGCTGTCCAAAATCTTCAGGAATAAACTTGGGATGGGTGGCCCATCTGAGCATGTTGGAAAACCTCCTGCTGGGCATTTGTGTGGAGTGGCTCTCCAGGCTTCTTTGTTGTGGCATTTCCTGTGGTGGAGGAGATATGGTGCCATTTTTATCCTACTTTTCACCTTATTCCTTACAGAGACACAAATTTCTTGTCTCTCTCCTGGATTGTAGGTTTCCCAAAGAAATGATTATGGCTGCCTTGTCATTGTTTTCTTTATGCTTTGCACTGTAGTAGACATGCTCAATAAGTATTGAATGAATGAATACATGAATGTTGATGTTTCTATTTTGTATTTTGCAAAATGCTGCATTTTTATCATTATTATATGGGTTTGTTGAATATTTTTTCATTTTACAAACTGAATTATGTCAGAATGCATTGTGCTATGTTTCTGAGGGTATTATCTTACTATAAATACACAATCTAATGTCATTACATTACACAAGCTTTTGGTGAGGTTACTGTAGACACTGCCAAAGCACACTGCCCCCTAGGCAGAAGCTAGTTCTTAAATACAAAGATAAGTTAATCTCTTTGGGTTTGGTCCTAAAACAGAAGAATTTAGATGAATTTTTTCCTTCCAAACTGTTTAATTTTGTAAAAGCTAACATTATACTGTTCACTTATATAGAACCCTAGATTTGACTGTTTACATATATTTTCCATGATTGATAATGGAATTTATAAACAGACTTCTCATAAGACTTTATGGACATTAATTTGGAATTACTGTAGAAATCATGATTATAATATTAAATTAAAATAATCAAAGATTCTGAACGAACATTGGAAATGTTCGCAAGAAGAAAAAGAGCTTATTTTGAAAATGGTCAGTTTATAATTTTGTCACTTTAAATTTTAAGTCAGTATAGATGTCAGTAAAAAATAGGATTTATAGAGTATATTAAAGCCATCATCCTAGAAAGATTTTTGTGCAGGCATTTTTGAAATGCCTGTATTCCCAGATTATAAAATCTTGCTCTTGCAAGGTTTAAAATCTAATTTAAAAGAGTAGGCATAATTGCACATACAAACTTGTAAGATAATAAACTATGTAAGTGAAAGTAAAGATGGACCCAGGAGGAGCCATGTAATTTGGGGAACTCTGATACCTGAAGAGTAAATTAATTAATAAAAAAGAATAAATTTGTTACTGAAACTATATAATTTCATAGCCTATTCTCAGTTAAAAGTAGATTCTCAAACTCCAAACTTTGATGCAGAATTCTAATTTGAAAATGTGGTTAGAGCCCTTAAAAGATATCTTCACAAGGATGACAGGAAGATAAAAGGACAAAAGCAATTTGTGTCATTTGTTTATTTCTGGGGTAGAGGGAGAATTGTAAGACAAAGAAATCAATCAGCTTTTGCCCAATTCATGTTTGTTTCTCCAGTTCAAAAGTTGGGGAAATTATCTTTTAAAGTAACACTGATACTTTTATAAAAGTCAAGTGAAATCACATTGGAAGACTAATGAACAAAAATTACATGCTTCGAAATCAAGGAGAATCTACATACTTGACCTCTATGCTATTTTGCATTTGTTTGGTTTTGGGGGGGTTTTAATTATTATTTTTTTATTTATAGATAAATTTCACATCTTTATTCTCCTGGGATCGCCCACCATCTTCCCTCCCTGACCATTTCCTCCCTTCTCTCCCCTCCCCCACCAATTGTGCACCTCAGTTTAGTTGTTAGCTTGTTCTGACTTTTCCTCCTGATCTTTTGCTTGTTTTTCCTATATCCCATGTATTAGTGAGACTATTTTGTTTCTGTCTTTTTCTTCCTGACTTCTTTCTGATAATATGATTTCTTCTAGGTACATCCATGTTGTCATAAATTCATCAAATTTGTCATTTTAATTGATGAGTAATTTTCCATTGTGTATATATACCACATCTTTTTCATCCATTCATCTGTCTTGGAACATGTGGGTTGTTTCCATGTCCTTGCAATTATAAATAGTGCTGCTCTATGCTACTTTGTTCCAGTATGTTATGAGTGTCGCTTTGTTCTACACCTAGCACTGTGCTGAGTGTTTTTGCACACATAAGCTCATTTAATCTCAGTTTTTCTCAGAGATGGACATTAACTCCATTGTTTAAGTAAAAAACTGAGGGTGAAAGAATTTAATTGACTGGTTCTGATCATAAAACTTAAAAGTAGAAGAGCCAAAATTTCACACCAGGTCTTTATAACTTCAAAGTTTATGTTCTAAACCCTGTAAATTACACATGTGGGTGATAGTTACTCTGTTGAAAAAAGTGGAGTGAAGTATAATTAGCCTTACTTCAAAGTGTTAAATTGTGAACTAATGAATCAGACCAAAGATATGAAAAATAGTCTTAAATAAATAAAAGAACTCCCAGACACAAAAGATGGATTGAGTGTAAGATATCTGAAGAATATTTCCTTCAGAAGAACTGGCCAGTTCTAAAAGCCTCAAAGGTTCACGGAAGCATTTGTTGGCAACAACCCTCCTGGCAGCATCCAAGGAAATGGTGCCCAAGTGTCTGGTTCACCTGGTAGCTAAATCCCTTTTATGGAGATGGATGTAGCAACTGTCAAATCTCTGTGTATAACATTCAAATCTTGTAACTACCCAAACAGTCTTCTAAAAGTTTGACTCCCCATGCAATTTATGTACGGAAAGAATACTGTACACTGCACAGGCCAGCATCAGTCTGGGCTACTGATCAGTTGTACATCTCCTGATGAATTAGTAACTTGGCACCTGGTTTATATCTCCATCTCTAGTTACTTTGTTGCATGACTCTGCCTTCTTAAGTTCAAGGACACCATGGTAATTTTCTGAGACTGCAAGATCAATGGCCAGATCTTGAATTGTGATGAATCCATCACACTAAGTACCCTCTCTTGTGGCTATCTACTTTCCCAACATTCTGGTTTTTCCCAAATGCCATTTCTATTTATGTGTCACAAACTTTTCCAAACAAATTTCTATACTCACAACCTTGAAGAATTGAAATGCAGAGATAATGTATGTAAAGTACCTGGTATAGCACCTTACATAGTAAGTTAATGTTAAAATACTCAGTAAATGTTAGCTGCTGTCATCAGCATCAGTATCGTCACCATCACTGTTCTTATCAATTGATCAAAGAACCTGAATTCTAAAGTGTTAAACCAAGAGAGCCACTTTATGAGAATTTCTTTTGTGTATGTGGTCTATTAGTCATATAATAATTCTGCGTATGATGATGAAATGCATTCACTGACTGAGGACAGTTTTTGTAAGAAATACCACCTTCCCCACAGCTATACAATCATAGCCTAGGTGATAGTATATCAACTACAGTCCAGTGAGTTGCAGGTAGCAGAAACCACACTGAAACTGGTTTACTAACCCCCCCCACCAAAAAAAGGAAGTGGAGACTCTAGATACAGTGGGAATTGCTCAAGGCCAAGTGCAAGTTGCAGTTAGAAAGACTCTGACCTGGAATGGAAGATAGAAACTCAAGGGAGAATTTGATTTACTATCATTTTTCTCTGCTACATTCCCCACATTTGCTTAACTCTTTCTTTTTGACAGACTAACTTTTTTCTTCCTGCTTCCCAGATCACCTGATAATCTTTCCATAGTCACACTTGCAAGTCCATCCAATCTCCAGTCCAGTTCCACATTCCTGAATGACCTAGTTTGGTGTCAGGCACTCTTGGCCCCAGTAAACTATCACCATGGAGTGGAGTCACACTCTACCAACATTCCTACGAATCAGGTCATTGTTCACATTAATTCACGCCTCTTATTGCTCTCCTTTTTCATCCCTTTTCCATCATAGTCAATACTAGCCTGACAACCAGCTGTTGCTTTCCAATCTCATGGTCTCCGCAGGTCTGCAGAGTTTCTGCTCTTTTAAGAAGGATAGGTAGAACCATATTCTTCTAAGGGTTTGGAGAATTGGCAATGGCAAAGAGTCTCCTGAAAAACTGCTTCACTAAAAAAAACTTTTACTCCTTTCTGCTGTTTCCCAGCTTTTCCTTTGCAAATTTCTGGCAAAGCTGTTTCTCTCTGTACATCAAAGGCTATGTGCATCTGGAGAAAAGCCTTAGACTACTTCAGAAATCTTCTCATTGTCCTCCCCTCTCATCCCTACCCCCACCCCCAAGTAGATTAAGGAAACTCCTGTAATCTTACATATATGAGATATTTTCTTGTCTGCATTATACATAAAATTAATATCTTTTTGTTTATTATTTCCTTTTTAATGCAATGATTATACAACACATTGACCACTTCATATATTCATAAATATACTCAGTTCTAATGATGTATGATATCTTTATATATAAAATATGAATCTCTGAAATTAAGTTTACAATGTGTTGCTTAATGTCTGTAACTTAGTGATGACTTAATTCTATTTTGTCTTGTAGTAACATTTTAACTTGCATACTTGCCCACACTGATGTAAAGCTTCATTAAACCTTATAGCTATATAGATTTTATTATTTTTCATAATTACATGGAAAAATGTTCCAAGTCAGGCAGTAATATTTGATATTACCCAATAAATTAAAAACTAGACTTTTGCTGCTTTAAGCTTGACTTTACAAGCTTCCTGTAATTCTAAAGCACATGGACCGGATAGGAAAAGGTTATAATATTAGCACATGGTGACACTGCAGAAAGAGAATCCTTCTGAGAGTTATTTGCAATCTAATATGATTTGCCTCTTCCATGCACAGCTTAAAAAGAATAAAAGGAAGTGTTCTTGGGTGTTTCTTTTCAGCTATGTTGGGCGGTTCACTTATAGTTGCACATATGTTCCCAGAATCCTGAGCCTTTTTATTTTATAAGCACCTCCTGCCCACTGGCAGCTGTACTAATGTGTCCCAGAAGGCTTTGCTCCTATCCATCATATTTAGGAGAAGTGCTCAAAGCCAGATATGAGATTCATTGTTGTTGAAAAGTAGAAACGAAAAAGAAATCTTAGGGGCCTTGGGGTAGTAAGAAAGTGAGCCAGATTCTGAGAAAATAAAGGAAAGGAAAACGTCCTGTGTACCCAACAGACACAATAATAAATGGTTTTGAATGATGGGTAACAGTACTGGATCAACTACTAAGTGTTTTGCATTCAGAAGCCTTTGTCTCCTTTTTGGGATATTAAGTAGAAACCTAAAATAGAGTATTCCCTGAGTGTACTTTCAATCATTCTGTCTTCATAAATTATCAAAGTATGAAAAAAGGATATAGGGATTTATCAAATGCTGAGGAATCTGGCAAGATATTGGTGGAGTGAAGGTGCAGGCTTGCCTTCTCCACATACTCATAGCCAAATCACAGCAAAGCAAAGTTAACAGTCCCTGCAGCATAAATGGATCCATCAGAAGCAATAGTACAGCAGAGAGTGGTAGGAATGTCTGTGATTAAACTGTTAGAACAATATCAGAGCAGTATATAGGTGGGAAAGCTGGGTATGGAATTCCTATACTGTGGTTAACTCAAGGGCGCATGCCCACATTGAGGACTTTAAAAAGCAGTCACTGCACTGGAAGGGGTTACACAGATTTGGAGGTCAAGACAGAGGATCAGAACCAAGGAGTACTAGTACTAGAAGTACTTAGAGCAGTCAGGGTGCAGAGTGATAATTACTGACTTGAACTTGGGCTTTTAAACTAGAACAGGTGGGACTCAAACTAGAAAGAGAGCCTTCTTGGATCCCCTGTGACTGATACTAAAACAACTATTATTGCAGCCTCAGATTGATATGTGAAACACCTGCCTTACATGCACTCAGGGCAACACCAAAATGACAACTGAGCATTCTCACTACCAGGGTTTCTAAGACCTGGATCTTAATAATAGGGGCAAGCCCCATTAGGTAAGACTCCATACTCAATGCAAAGAGAGCAATACCAAGGTTGTGGCCCCATCTTCTCTATAGTCCTCACCAAGCGTTACACTTGCTCAACTATAGTCTACATGGAGCAGTCACCAGACTCTGCAAGGCACTTTGGGCAAATAGTTGGCCTATGGGATGATTCACTGTAGGTCCCTCCAACACCATTCTGGTGTCTGCAACTCTATGGGAAAGTTGAACTCCTGATGCACACTGGAGGCAACCTTTCAGTGCCCTACCACCTCATTTCATTTCTACTATAACCCCTTCCCAGAACTAGTATTTGCCATTGCACAGGTGCGAAAACATCAGTAACTGAAATAATACCATAAGTTCCTGGGTAAAATCCTAGCATCATGGCCAGCTTCCTGGAGGAGGAATATAAAAACAGTTTATTAAAACAAGAAAAGGAAACTCTATTAAAACTAAAAGAGAGAGAAGAATCACAAATGCTGGGAATCCCAAAGGAAGTCTCAATACCCAGTAGTGCAAAATATGAAGTGGAGTTTAAGATAATGGTTATGACCATGTTAGCCAAATTAAAATCAATGCACAATCAAAACCAGAAACACAATAAAGATCAATAAAATAAGAAGTTGAAAGAACTAGAACTAATGTATCCAGAACTATACTAAAAATTTGAAAATGGGTCTCAACAGCAGACACACAAGTAATAGAAATTACTAAACCTGTAAGCACAGTGGCAGAGAATATACATATAGAACAACAGGAGAAAAGGAAATTTAAAAGAGTGAAACAGTATTAAAATGTCTTTTGTAACCTAAAAAGAAATAATAATTCCTGACATGGGGATTCCAGAAGAAGAGAAATGAGAAATGATGTAGAAAATTTAAAGAAATAGCTACTGAATGATAAGGGAAATAAACTAGACATTCTGATCCAAGAGGCCCAGAGTCCTAGCAAAATAATGGCAGACCTACACAGTGAAAGACACATTGTAGTAAACCATAAAAAGCCAGTGACTGGAACAGAATATTAAAAGCATCTAGAAGAGTAACCTCTAAAGAAACACCTGCTAGGTGGACTTTTCAATGAAAATCTCACAGACAAAAAGGGCACAGCTGGAGATATTTAAAGTGCTCAGAAAATTTTCAGCTTACAAAATGATAATCATTCAGGGAAAGGCAGCTTCACTAAAAAGCAAAAATTAAAAGATTAACAAGCCAGATATAAAAGAAGCACGAAACGGACTGTTATAGAGCAACATCAAAACAAATATAGATGTAACAACTTATGCAATGTGGAGGAGAAAGAGTACCAACTATCTTCATCAGAACAAGTTGGAGAATAGCCCATCCGATGGGCCGTAATACTGAAGAAGATTTTGCTGAAGGAGATTATGCTAAGTGAAATAAACCAGAAGAAAGACAAATACCAGATATTTCACAAATGTTGACTATAGTCCAACAAAACAACAGAGAAAATGAAACCAAAACAAACTCTAGAATTATGGCTGTAGAGTTGAGGATATAGGGGAGAGAAAGGGTGCAGAGCAGAAAGAAGAGAGGACCCCCTTGTTTATCGTGAAGGACTATAGGTGCTTTGGTGATAACATAAATATGAAGAGGTTCATACCTCTGTTCCCAAATCATATAACTGTACAGCAATGTTACTTTAATAAAGAATTTATATAATCATCATATACTATCCTCAGCAGAACCATCAAACAAAAGGAATGGAAATAACACAAAATAATGAAAATGGAATCTAAACAAAACATAATGGGAAGATTTTTTTTTAATGGACAAACACAAACATAAAAAAATCTTTTAAAAATAGCAAAATGGCAAGAATCATGTCTCAATAACTTTAAAATGTAATTAGCTTGAATTCATCAATTGTAAGATACAGAGAGACTGAATGGATTTCAAAACAGTCTAATCTACAGCTACTTATCCGTAAGCACAGAGTATAGTTTTAAAGACCAGAAAACAATCCTATAAGCAAGTGGGAATCAAAAAGTCAAGAATTGCTATATTTATATCAGATAAAATAGATTTTCAATTAAGAATGATAAGAAGAGAGATGGATGTTTCATCGTAATTAAGGGCCTAATACAAGAAGTACTAGCACTTACAAATATGCATGCACCAAATGATGGAGCGCCACAGTGCATAAAACAGTTACTTAAAGAACAAAAGAAAGGTAAAAACAGCAAAACGATGCTAGATGATTTCAATACTCCATTTACAAAACAGAATAAATAAGAAAGTAGAACAAGCAGGCTTTAAAGCCAGACTTGGGTACAGCACACTCTTCCTGGTAGCTTTACACATTTTTTCCGATGTACACCTGGAAGATTTTCAGGAATAGAACATATGTTAGGATGCAAGTCAATTGTAAATGAAACTATAAAGATTAACATTGTACCAAATATTTGAAAAAGTCTTGTATAGCCTGTGTTCATAGCAGCAGCATCTACAATTGCTAAGTCATGGAACTAAGTGCCCTTTCAGTAGATAAATCAATTATGGTATATATGTACAATAGAATCCTACATGCCTGTGGACAAGTATGAAATAGTGATGTTTAAGACAAAATGGATGGATTTCAAAGTGGTTATGTTAAGAGAAGTCAGAAAGTGAAAGGTAGGGAACAGTCTCATCTGTGGAATATATAACAAAAAAAACATACACAGGCAGAATATAGCAGGAATATATCTTGAACTCAATAAAAGAACTTAATGGTTACCAGAGAGAACGGCTATCAGGGAAAAAGTAATGGTGAAAGGAGGCAGATGGGAATGGAGCACAATGGTGTGGTGAAGGGTGAGTGGAACATGTGCACAGATGAAAGAGCAAAAATTTAACCCCAACATTAAAATTAAGAAGTTAAGAGAAAATTCTTAAAGAAATATAAGAAGTTTATCATGCCTTCTGATTGACTGCCTTTCAGAACAATGTCTCAGCATCAATAATAGAGTTCTAGAAACTAAATTTATAATATTTAAAGCTACTGCTATATGCATAGGTGTGTATAAATCTTTTCACAGTAGAATTTTCATATTTTAGGATAAATACCTAATGGAAGTATTGATGGATCATTCAGAATTTCCATTTTTATTTTCTTAAGATATATTCATAATATTTTCCAATGGGGCTACACCAAATTGCATCCCCACTAATAATGCGTGAGAATTCCTTTTTTACCACAACTTCATTCTTTTATATGACTCATCCTCACAGGGAGGAGATGATATTTCAATAAGGTTTTGACATGCATTTCCCTTGTAAATAATGTTAAACAATTTTATATATCTGTAGGGTATCTAAGTATCTTCTTAGAAAAGGATATGTTTTGATCTGCCTATTTTTTGGTTGGGTTGCTTGGTTTTTTATTGTTGGATATATGCATATGAAAGAATTTTGTGCATTTTAGAGATTAGTCCCTTTTCTGATGTACAACAGTACAAATACTGTTTCCTGTTCTTTAGATTAACTTTTTTGTCATTGTTTCTTTTGAACAATCATACAAAATGCTTCTTAGTTTTATGTAGTCACACTTGTTTATTTTTGCTTTTTTTTTTTTTGCTTCAGTTACGCTTGTCACAAATTTATCTTTGTGGTAGATATTCTTTAGTGTCTCTTACTTTTAAGTAATTTATAATTTTGCAATTTATATCCAAATCTTTAATCCATTTTGATTAATTTTGTGTATGGAGTTAGGATCTACTTTCATTTTTTTGCATGTGGCTGTCCATATTCCAAGCATCATTTATGGAAGAGGCTCTTTTTCTCCATTGTATGGCCATACCTCCTTTGTCAAAAACTAACTGTCCATATTTGCATGAGTTTTCTCTGGCATCTATTCTACTGTCTACATTTCTGATTTTGTTCCAATATCATACTATTTTGATTACTGTCGCTGCCTAAGTTTGAAGTCAGGGAGTGTCATATCTCTAGTTTTTCTTCTTTTCTCTCAAGGGATTGCTTGAGCTACTTAGGGCCTTTTGTGATTCCATATAAGTTTTATAATTGTTTATTCAACTTTCTTGAAATAAGGTCATTGGGGGTTTTAATAGGCATTGCACTAAATCTGTAGATTGTTTTAGGTAATATGGTTGTTTTAATGATGTTGATTCTTCCGGTCCATGATCACAGAATAGCTTACTATTTCTTTGTCTTTTATTTACTTGTAACAGATTTTCAGTTTCCAATTCATAGGTCATTCACCTCTTCTTTAAATTTACTCTCGGTATTATATATATATATATATATATATTTATATATATAAAAATCGTAATGTGACTGTATTTCTCTTAAATTTAAAAGAGAAAGAAAAGAATGTGCTCTGAGAATTTGATGTAAAGGAAAGAACCTGAGCTGTGAACTATGAAAGATAACTAGACAGATAAGTCTCTGGTTCTGCTGTCAAGATACAGTCTTTAGAAGGATGACCAGTACACAGAAAGGACACGGCAGGATTCTAAAAGTCTTAGAAGACATGCAGAGAATGAGTGTTTTCAGAGAAGGAGCATTTTTTCCTGACTGAGGACATCAGGCACAGGTTTCATTTAGGTCTTGGCAACTGTAGAAATTCTTGAAGACTAAGTAGAATTTCAACAGATAACTGAGGGAAAGGCTTTATGAAGAAAAAAAAATCAGTGTAAGCAAAGTTTTATAACTGAATATAAGAAGACAGATTTTATGTCTGGGAGGTAGCAAATAATCTGATTGACTGGCACAGAGTATTCAAGTAAGGGGTAGTATGTACCAGGTATCAGACTCATCCTTTTTCATGGTCCTAACTGTAACTCTGTGTGGTTGGCAACTACTTTCACATTAAGGTAATTCAGGTTCTGTACCATTTTTTCTAAGGTTGCAAAAACAATTGAAAGGGTTAAGGTAGGACTTTGAGCTAGTTTTGTATCACTTCGTAATTTTTCCTCTGTTCGAACTACTTTACTTTTGCAGTATGGAGTTTGCATATTATGTGGTAGTCATTGTAGAACACTTGCAATCCAAGTTATAGGTAAATTAATATGAATTTAATTTAGGTAGTGTAGTAGAAAGTGGAATTGAGTAAGAAACCAAAAATTAAACCTGTGAATGTGTGAGGTATTGTAGAAAAAGAATCTGTGCTCTTAACAACTTAATATAGTAATTTCATGAGGGAGTAAGTCACTGCTAGATTTAAGTTTAGTGAAGAGGATAAGACTTTACAAAAATTTGGAAATAATGAGAATGCCTCTTTTGCTAGGCACTGGTAACTATGCTGTACACTCTCTAGATTATATCTACTAAAATCAGCTCTGCATGGGTAGGTGTTGTTCTCTCCTATTATGGATGAGAAAACTGAGCATCTGAAAAGCTAAATGAATGGCCATGAGTCTCCTCTCCATGAAAAGTGCTTAATGTACATAAAATTTAACATACAATTTCAAGAAATTATACTTTAGCAAAAACCGTATAGATGTAGAATCCCAACAACACAACCAGTACTACTCAGTGCTGTGTCAGTTAGGATTAGTTTCAACTATGAGGAAGAGAAGATACAAAATAACCTTACAGAAAGACTAAAGGTTTAAGTGACTTAAACAAAACAGGTTTTTTGTTTGTTTGTTTGTTTGTTTGTTTGTTTCCTGTTATGCCTGAAAAAATCTGAAAGCAGGTAACCTAGAACTATAACTTTGACCCTGCAAAGCCAGGAGGGTCCAGGCATCTTCCTGCTTTCTGCTGCTCTGCTCTTCCCACTACTTGTGTCTCCTTCATGGTCCAAAATGACCACACAAACTTTAAGCATCTTGTCACCATTCTGACCAAAGGAAGAAGAGAAGCCCCTAAAAGAGTCTACCTCATTTCTTTAAGGTATTTCTAGGAACACACATATCCTGGACTCTGTTGTCAACACCCTGGAGTACAGAATTGTATCACAAGACTACACCTAATTAGAAGGGAACTTGGGACTCATTGATTGAGGAAGTAGGGAAAAAGCTTTTGGGAGATAACTTGAAGTTCCCACTGGCTTCACAGCCGTTACTCCTGCGGGTCCAGGTACACCCTTCTTTGCTGTGATCCAGCCCTGTGACCTTTTCTGCTTCTTGCCTGGTTGGGAAATGTATCCTTTACCCTCCAGTGCAATAGGAGAATGCACCTTCTGTTTCATTAGTGAATGGTCTGTTAATGCAGAATTTGTAGGAAAAACTTAAAAAGCAAATGAAATTTTGTATGTAAAGAGTTTGAGATGCTGGCATTCCTTGCCCTTCAAAAAAGTGAGAGGTGGGGAAGGAATTTATCAATAAGATGTGCTTTTAAAGTAAATGGAAACATGCAAAATGGAAGAATACTGAAGTCATTTTTGTTCTGTCATTTTATTTGGTAGTAGAAATTTTATAAGCCTATTTTTCTTTTCCTATTAAATACTCTTACATTAAAAAGGCAGCAGTGGGGGAACACTTCTTTCTGGAAGTGAAAAACTGTATTTAGCAATTAGAGTTTGTTTGATGTTTACTGCTCAGTATTAAAAATGTTTGGGTTATTAAAAGATTTTTTTAAAAAGGAAGAAAAGGATACTGAAGTGATGATCTATGATCATTCTCCCCCAAGTACAAATACTTTATATGATTTACATAAAAACCATTATTTATAACACTTAGAACAGTATTTAGCATATAATTAGTGCTATTATAAATATTAACAATTACTGCTTTTCTTTAAGGTTTACCATCTCAAGGTGCCAATTTGCCTCTTGTTCTGTCCTAGATTTTGAATGTTAGGGGGCAAAATACAAGTTTTGATTATAAACTATGAATTCTTTATTCCTTTGTCCTGAACATTTTCATCATCTCAAAAAGTCTAGTATCCATTAACTGTTCAAGTTCCCTGTACCCCTATTCCTAACCAACCACAAATTTATTTTCTGTCTATCACTCATTCTGGACATTTTATATAAATACTATCATATGTGACTGGCTTCTATCATTTAGCAGATGTATTCACAATTTATCCATGTTGAGTCATAAATCAGTATTGTTGCCAAATAATATTTCATTCTACAGGTATACCACATTTTACTTACATACCATTCATCAGTTGTTGAGTATTTGGGTATTGAGAATTTTTGAATCTTTATCTGTTTTGTTTTTACTTAATCTCTGTTCTGTCCTACAAACTTAACAAGGGTCAGAAATTGATGACAATGATCAATAATATCTATCATCCAATATTATACAACATTATTGCAAGTATAGAGAAAGAAATTGATATATTAGGAGATAAGCTTAAAACCTTAAAGCCCTAAAGAGCTTTGAATTTTAAATGTTATGCTGGGATTTTTGTCTTTTTTTTTTTTTTTTCTCCATGAGCATTTTATTTAGGTTATCAAGCTGAGCAATGAACATTTTATTTTATAAATAAAGTTTTATTTGGACACAGCTGAACATTTTCATTTAAGGGTGTATGAAGACCTATTCAGTGCACCATCCTCAGCAATATGAGAATGTCAGCTGGGATAAGAACGAGGAAATGGTTGTAAGAAAGAGGAGGTAGAACCAACAGATTTCATCGCTTGTATGTGGGCAATAATTAAATAATTAATTTGATTAAATGGGGGAAATTAAATGGTCTGTGGGTATAGCCTAGGAGACTGGATGAATGTAATACCATTAGTGAGGACTGAGCATGTCAGAGGAAAAATGGGGTAGTCAGGATTGTGGAAGAAATATTGTCTGTATTCAGTCCTTATCAATTTAAGATTTGGGAGAAATGGTTACGTTCCTACCACAACTTAAAAAGTGTAGACTAAAAATTCAGTATATGTCAGAGTTCTTAAATGGTTTGGGGAGTCATACTCAAAGAATTAAACATTGGAATTGTAGAAGTAAAATAAAATTCACACTCGAGTGAAAAACTCAAAGGTATGAAAACTGAGAATGGATCCATGAGAAACCTCGTTAAGTCAAGTAAATAAATGGTAGATTAGGGATTGTGGTTGATTGAATAGTTCCCCCCCAAATTCATTTTTGCCCAAAACATCAGAATGTGACTTTATTTGAAAATTAGATCTTTGTGGATGTAACTAGTTATGATGAGGTCTCTTACTAAATTAAAGAGGGTCATTATATAATAACTGATGTCCTTACAACAAGAGTGAAATTTGGATAAAGACAAAGATGCACAAGGAAAAGGCCATGTGGAGACAGGAGGCGGAGATTGACTTTAAGCCAGGGAAAGCCCCACGATTGCCAGGAGCTGACCGGAAGCTGGAAAAAAGCAAGGAAAGACTCTCCCCAAGAGCCTTCAAGGAAGTGTGGCCCTGTTGACACCTTGATTTTCACTTCTGACATCTAGACCTGTGAGACGATAAATTTCTGTTGTTTTAAGTTACCAAGTTGGTGGTAATTTAGTATAAAAGTCCCGGGATTCTAATACAAGAGTTTATAAAGAAGCGGTCAAAACTGAAAAGTCTAGAAGACTTAGTGTCAGCAAATGTAGGCATAGCAAAAACTTTCAATAGCTTGAGAAACTCAGGCCTAAAATGGCTCTGAACAGCAAAGCACACTGTGTAATGGGAAAATAAAATCTGTGAACTTGACAAACTTGCGGTCACTGCTGGCTCAGAACAGTTTGAATCATGGGGTATATGGTAGAGCACTTCCCCTCCAAAGCCCATCCATGTATAGTCCTTGCTTGGGTCACTTTCCAGTCAGTTTGAAAGTGATTGACATCCTCACCAGACTAAGTTCCTTGAGAATAAAGAACTTGCACCCTCTTCATCAATGCATCCCACTCATCTGGACTCTAAAAACTTGAGTTGATGAGGAAGAAACTGAAGAATGGTACTAAATTAGGACTTAAAAAAGAAACTATAAATTTAGTTTACAGTTGATTTTACAATGAAGTTGTTGATAGAAAGGCTTGAAATAGAGGTTTGCATAATAAGAGCCACTCCTTAGAAACAGGTAAAATCAGGCAAGATGACAATTGTTTTAAAAAGTGATGAGATGGCTATGAGAAGATATAAAATGAGGCTTGGGGTATATCCATGTGCTATTTTATACTAGCTACCAAACCTTTACAAATGGTAATGTACTAAGAACAGAAAGAAAACCTAGATGATAGTAAGGTGTCAGAAATTGGAAGAGGTAACTTTTTATTTCTTGTTGTTCTCATTTATTGTTCTTCTATTTAGTGTCAGTATTGTCTTCCAGGTTATATAATTATATCACTTCATACAATGCTACAAAACTGTTATTCAGATTTTAACAGATGAGAAAACTAAAACTCAGAGATTAAATAGCTTTCCTACAGACATGCCACTACTAAAAGTAAAGTTGGGGTTCCTTTCTAGAATTCTGATTCCAGAAACTACATTTTAAACTACAGAAATGGATATATATTTGTAGATTGGTGAAAAAAATCTGTGTCATATTGAATTTGAAATACTTCAGGGCAGCTTATTGAAGATATCCTTCCTAGAACACATTTTCGCATGTGATTGGTGATTCTTAAATTTTGCCTGTCCATGGATATGATTCAGAGCAGCAGCCTCCTCCAACCACAAATATTTTGAAACCTTCTCTTGTTTTCCATCTCATTTTCTGTCCAGATTCTATGTTCTACTCTATAATGTATTTTTATTAACTCTACTATTATTAAAGAGTATTCTAATGTTTGTCTCATTACCTATACTATCAATCAGTGGGAGAAATCCTCTTACATTTTATAAAATTGATCTAAATCAAAGCATGTGTCAAACAGCTTTCTCTGTCTTGGTGTCACAATGTTTTCAAAGCCTAGACTTTCATAAATAACTACAGATGGTGACCAATTCTTCACTGCTTTATTGGCCACATAGTGGTGAATCACTGTGTAAAGCTGCTTAGCATGCTACCATGGCAGCTAAAAAAATATGTTGGTTTTAGACTATTAGAAAGAATTTTGATAGTGTGTTTTCTTGTTAACAGTTCTCTTTTATCCTATATTGAACTAGAATTGTTGTTTATGCCAGTATACAATACAAAACACAACTTCTTTTAACCATCCCAAGGAAAACTCATTAAATGGCATTTTCCATGAACAAAGATGAATAATGTAGTGGTTCTTTACTTTGTGTGAGTCTCAGTAAAGATAAATGAACCAAAATTCTCAGAGGACTCATTTTCACCACCACCACTTTTCTCAACACAGTGCAGTAATCACTGCAGTGATCTTAAAATGTACAGATAGTACATTCACAGTTTATCTTATGTTTGGTGATTGAAAGATACTTAGCCTTAGAAAATTACTTCCTACATGAACTGATTTTGAATCATTCTTTAAAAATAAACAATGATTTCATGACTCTTACCCAAATTTTTACACTGTAACATGACATCTTTTCCCCCTCTCTGTGAGGAAAAACCAATTTCAGACATTGACTGGTGTCTTTGAATAAGTCATGGTCCAACTGTGTTAAAGAGCAAGCTTCCAAAGTTGTTTCCTATTTCATTCATACTTTTTCCTAATAACATGAGTAATCAAATTGCTTAATGTCTTATTTTACTTTTTTTAATTGAGCACATTAGGAAAATTCAGGGCCAAACTTTGATGGTTTTTAGTGACCATTGTCTAATTTTGTATATGTTAGTAAAATCAGAATAATGAAATGGTCTTGACTGGAGCGCTGCAGTCAGTGCTGAGAAGGACATGTAGGAACCCGAGTCGGCCTGGGGCAGGCCTGATCAAGCCACTTGTGGCATCATGGAGGAGAACGGTAAGAAGGCCAAGAAACCTGAAACTTTATCACTATATAAGTGAGTATTCCTAAAAGGTGAAAAGAGTAAAGCTAAGAAAGCCCCTGAGACAAACACAGAGGCACCCACTGCACACTGTGATACTGTCTGTCTATAAGCATGTGAATCCCGGCAGATCACTCAACATCTACTTCAAAGAGGTGAAACACTTAGGTCATTTAACACTCACAACAGATATTTGAATCCCTCAGCAGAACAGAAAGCCTGCATTTCCTAGACAATGGGAAGAGAAGTTACCAGTTTCCCAGACACTTGACCCAGGGGTACAAGGCTGTGATGAGCTTCTCTGCCTACAATGTGAAATAGCTTAGACGGTGGGGAAGACACCATCCTCAGAGTCCCTGTCTTTTACATTGCTGTCATGGCTTACATGTTATGGGATGACACCTCATACCTGGTCATCCTGGAGATAGCCCAGGACCCCAGTATCTCCTCCAGCCATAACCTGTGTGCAGACAGTTCAAGGTTTACAGCAGGCTTGCTGTCAGAAAATGGAGAACAGATTGGAAGCATATTACTTGATAATCCAGGCTACAGAGAGCAAGGTTGCTGCCCAAGAACTTTCTGCTTGAACAAGACTTCCAGGTTATATACAAAGTCCACAATCAACTTTCTGGACAGAGCCATACTTGAGGTGGCCTCCATACCTGTCCTTCACGTGCTCCTTCACATTGAAACCCTTCCAAGTGGACATGAAGCACTGTGGCTGCTGAGTTGCTACAGGACCACATACAGACCCTCTATACCCAGACCCTCTATACCTGTATACTCTGTCACGATAGGAAATAGATTTTCATGCTACAGCATGAGTACAGCTTTGGTGGGACCTTGGTGCACAGGTCCATATCAAGGTCTGTACCATGGCAGCTCTTCTGGGACAACTAGAAGTTCCTACTCCTGAGTCTGCGACCTTTCATCTCTGGAAAAACAGCCAGCACTTCAAAAACTTCCTGGCAACCCTCAAAGATGGTTATAGGAGCAGTATCCACAGCTTTGGCAGGCCCAGCAGCCTAGGAACTCCACTTCCATGCATAGAGATGCAGTGGGCAGCTCCAGCTGGTGTGCACCCTTGAGAGGAGAACCAGCAACTGGCCTTATCTTGGACATCAGTAGCAACATCAAGGTGTGAGACTACAGCATGGACAAGGACTTATGCTGATTGTTCCAGAAGGCTCCTGGGACCCCAACAGACCTACTCTTCCAAGCACAGGCTGGGTAAGAGACTTGAGGCACAGGGGCCATCTCTTCTGTGAATGGGGCAGCTGCCATCAAAGAAGCTCTTGTATGAGGGCAGAAGGCTATGTCTTTTCTACCTGCATATGCCCTGCTTCTGGACCCTAAACAGCTATTAATTTTGCACATGATGTTCTAGTGAAACTGTCAGAAACATTAAAGGTTTCTACAGTGTGGGGGGAAGGTGATAATTCTCCTTTTTCTAAGTTACTATCATAAAAAATTGCAGTGATCTAGAAGAATCAACTTTATACAGTTTATCCTATTATAGCTTATGCTCCATCTAGACACAAAATCTTACTCCACCCCCCACCACCCCAAGAAATATATGAATCTCTTTAGAATGTTGCACCCTGCTGAAAGTCTGTATCAGTAATTTTCCACAGAGCATAAAAGAGACCTTCATAAATACCAAAATTAATATCATCAACATAGACCAGTAGAATAACCAAATCATATATCAGTGCTATCATCTAGTGGTAAAGAACGCCATTCTGTCAAGTAATTATTCCAGTATATATTGTGAATACACTGAAAATGTCACTTGATAGGTTCTATTTGTGATGGCACTATTTTTCTCTTTTTCCTTAAGAATAAGTTGACCTTTTCTAAAACATATGCTTGGTTTTGTCAGTTATTTTTGTTATATGAGCTTCACCTTGTAAGATGATTCTTAAATTGATTTTGAAGGAAACTTAAGACATTTCTAAATGTTCTTGACTAATATGTTTATTATATTATTCCTAACAAGACTTCTGTTATTCAAACACTTTTAATTGGGGGGGAAAGGTGATAATTCCCCTTGAAAAAAAAATCTAAGTTACTATCATAAAAAATTGCAAATATGCTAAGGTAAAGAGACCAGTCTGATTAATTCTATGTGATAAACTACACATCTTTAGTAATTATCATCATTATCCTGTTGTACTTATTATATCTCTCCCCTCACCACTTGTTAATTATGTTGTTACTGTTTTTCTGAAATATTTTGAAGGAAGTCCAAATGTCATGTCACTTTACCAATAAATACAGTGGTAGCATTGCTAACATGTAAATATTTTTAGACATTACTTAAATATCTTTATCACATTAAACAAAATCAATAATTCCAAATATGATATAGTCTATATTTAATTTTCTCCTGTTAAGTTAAAAATATAATTTTAAGTTAGTTTGTTTGAATCAGGATCCCACTGAGGTCTATATATTCTATTTGATTCATATGTTTCTTACGTCTCCCTTAATCTATAACAGCTCCTTCTTTCTTCTCCCCATGCTATTTATTTGCTGAAGAAATTGGATCATTTTACCTGCAGAATTTCCTACATTATGACTTTTGGCTCATTTTATACTTAAAATATTGTTTAACATAGTCCTGTATCTCCCATATTTTCTGTAATCTAGCAGTTGTTATACAGGCTTGATTAGATTACAGTTGCTTTTTTTGGAACGAATACTTCCCAAGTGATACAGTATTCTTCCTATTGAATTACAGCAAAAGGCATGTGATGTTGCTTATTTTACTTTTAGCAACGGTAACATTGATCAGGTGGTATCAGTCTGATCTGTAATTATAAAGTCCTCTATCTACCTTTCATACGTCAGTTTTAGCATTCACTGATGTAAGTAAACTATTTCATAATCAGACCTTTTATATACCTATAAAAAAGTAAATTATAAAGAAACTCCAGAGAGAATTTGTTCAAAGTCATAAAAGCTTAGAAGTGAACCCACTCATTTTGGTTTTAGTGATTTTTATGAAAAAATTAGCCTGAAAATAGTCTCATTTTCTTGTAGAAGATAAAATAGATTGAAACTAAAGACCCAATTGAATAAGACTAAAAATACCTATAGGATTTGTATCACTATCAAAATGATATTAATGTCATATATCTAGGACCTTCCCTTGCCCCAATTCTGGCCCTGTGGAGCAGAGAAAGTAATTTATTTCAGTCTAAATATCACTTGTATCGACTAGAAATTCAAGCTATATGGTAGTTCATTTTATAGAAAGCTGTGATATCTGCCAAATAACATTTTTATAAAACTGTACCACAAAGCATTTTCTAAAAGTGAGGCATGCTGAAGACTCCAGTGTTGCTGAGAGAAATCTTGAAATCTCTTCTACAAATCTTTAAAACATCATTTGTCTTCATGGTTTGGAGTTACTCTTGTCCAGAGTAGCAAGTTGATGTCTATTTGACCTCCCAAAGTCCTTTCCAGTCCTGCGATTCTCACACTAATGAATTCAAACAGAAAAGAATTATTGGGCCAAAACTTGAAGTGTCTTCAGAGCCAGAATGTAGGAAAAGTTACAAAATACAGATGTCTGTCAGGGATGAGGTCCAAAGCGAGAAGCTGGCCAGAGTTAGAAATAGATATGTTATTGTACAAAAAAAAAAAAAGTTTTCAATGTGGCTTTTAGCCAGATTTTTTTTTTTGATACTTAGATCAATCTATTAGGCCATAATATTCAATTGAGGAACAATAAAGTCTGTGGTTGAAGATACATAGATTTAAAAAATCAGAGTTCATTACATTCAAGGAAATACAGGCCAGCTCTCAGTTCCTCAGACCTTGCCAGATTGTAGTTTTTAGAGAATCTATAATCCTATATTTTTCATTCAGAAATAAAATCATTCTGATGCCCTTTGGAATGGTCTGTCAGTTTTGAGTGTCAGGAATTACAAATGAAAATCAAAACCTCTGATATACAGGGTATTATGTAAAATATAACAAAAATATTCATACTTTATAAACCTACTGGTATGTTTTTTCTACTTTATTTAATGGAAAAGTTTCTAAAAAGAATACCATTTATTTTAATTGTTTACTAATTTTTTTAAGAGTTGTTTCTTTGGGGGAGTATAAAAGAGTTTATTCTTTGGGACTTTGTACTTTTCTAAGCGTGACGTGTTCTGAGAATATTTTTTTTCTTTGGCAGTAAGGTCAGAAGAAGAGAGTTAGTGTGGGAAAGCCCAAGAGGGACTTGGCCATTTTATTTGAATATGAAAGCTAATCTATGGGTACAGTTGTTGGGGGTTTTTTTGTGTTTTCTTTTTCCTTCTTCTTAACCTGAATTCAGCCCATCCTTTTTTCAATTTTAGATTTTTATATTTTTTTTCTCTATCCATGAGTCTCAAGAAACTTTAGCCACATAAAGTCTGTGATGTACCTTTAAACAGCAAATTAGGTGTTTGTGGGTTTTATTCTAGTCTATGATGTGTTTCACTAAATTGTCTAAAAAGCATTCCAAAACTCATCTTTTCCACATTGCATTCTTTCTACATGATGATTTGCTTAACAGGACATAGGTCACCACCAAATAATGGTGGTCAGTACAGCCAGAAATTCTATCTGCAAATTCATGAAAAAATTGCCAGTCATTCCAGCCTGGAAATTTGCCTCTGTAAGTTTTCTAAGAGATGAGGTTTTGCAAGACTTAGAAATTACAGATACCTATGAGAGCCTTCTTTGTTCTCTTAGCTACCTGAAAGCAAGTGAACAGAGCTGTGCCTTGATATATTTACTGTGGTTACTCAATGGTAAACCAGGTAAGTATAAGGTAAAGAGTGACTGTCATTAAACTACTGTACTATTAAATCAGGTAAATTTGACAGGACAGATAATAGAAAAAGAATCTTAATTGTTTTTAGAGACATTCATGTTTCCTAGTAACTATATGACATAGATGTGCCTGATCACTTTCCTTTTGCATTCTACCTTGACTGTAGGTGATGATCTTTGGAATCTATGCAGTTTACTCGTGTTTGTGCTTTATCAGGTTTGATTATATATTTTCAAATTTTAGGTAACTTTATGTGTCATGAACAAAATTAAAAAAATTAGTGCTTTCTGAGTTTCAAGCTTATATTTAAGTACAACTTACCCATTTTCATAGACAGATACTCTACAATAGTTTGTGTTGAATACGGTCTTTTCTTGTCAGTTAGATTTATGTATATCTTAAATATGACAGTTCACATTTAGTTTAATATATATGGTCTGCATTTATTCATAAGGCAATATTTTCAAGATAGGGGCAGGCCTTTAAATTTCTGAAAAGGTAAAACAAATCTTAGAGATACATGAATTTATGTTACTTTTATATGTTTATTTCTTGACCTTTTCTCGAGAGCGCCTTCCTTCATATCCTCTGTCTCAACCTAGATTGGGGTAGTTACCCCTCTCTAGGATACCCATTTTATCTTAGGTCTATCTATAGTACTGATTCCCTTCTTCACTTTGAGCTTCTTGAGGGCAGTTGTATGATATTTATCTTTGGTCTCCAATGCCTAAGGTAGTACTCTACCGTGTATTGAATATAACTGAGTGAAACTTAAATGAAAAAGGGTAAGATTAGCTTAATACATTAAGACTGCCTCTTAAATCTAATGCCAAAGCAAGGCTCTGCCTGAGTATTCATTGTAGTCAGGGCTTTTCATGTCATGATCTGTTTGTGGATCTGTGAAGCCTTCTGAATGTACAGACTGAACAGAAGGAGACCCTTGTAATATTTCTGGTAAGAGGTTTAAACAGAGCAGTAGTAGCTGGGATTAATTCTTATTCTTTGCAGGATTCCATGAAAGAGAAAACAGGGAACTACAAAGGTATACAAGTGGAGTTCCATATCACAGCTTATTCTGCACAGATATATAATGTAAAATAGCAACACTAAGTACCATAAGAAGAAATTAAGCTATGGGTGTTCACAGGGGTCAGAAGAGAAATAAATTCTACTTTGGATGATTAGAAAAGATTTTGTTTTGTTTTGCTTTTGGGGGGGAGGAGGTAAAAGAATAGTTTTAAAAGATGGATGAGATTTCAAGAAGTACTGATGGCAGCTAAAGGCGTATGTAGCATAAAAATGGGAGGTTTGTCTGGGGAAATAGGGAGGGGCAGAATTTGGACATAATTCCTTAGGAATGTTAATGGAATTTGCACACAGTTTCATTTTTACCACATTGATATTTATTCCCGTAGGCCATTTATCCAGAATATCAGAGGTCAACTAAGGTTATTATTTTGAAAATCCACTATACAGTCTGCCCCTTACTTAGGGGCTGATGAGGTAAATAAACTTAGTGTTTTTAAATTTCTTATCTTTTTTTCTTCTCTTTTTGTAATCATCCTATAATTCTCCCCATTATACCTCCATCAGAGTTAAATCACATGAGTTATTCTTGCCTAATTATTAGCAACTCTGTAGAAGATTTGGTGAAAAACAAGTATGTAAGTATGGATTTATGATTTGAAAAGATGAACTCTTCTACTGAGTTAAAATCACTTTAATTTGGACCTTAAAAACAGACTGTATACAGAAAAGAATAAAATAATTCTTTTTTTATTTTATGAAATAAATAGTTTATGAAAAACTGTTTTTGAAATAGCATACTTTATTGTTTCTAGCAATGCCAGGCCCTTGATTATTTGTGTATTACTTGTTTATGAGAAGTTAGGAACATGTTTGTCTATCCTTTAATTAAGGTAACATTAGGTTACAGTATTGTATAGATTTCAGGTGTACAGTTTTTGACCTGAAAACTAAGTTTATATCTGTCTTGCTGACTATTTTATCCCTAGCTTATCCTTATCACAAAAATAATTAATATTTTCTGTGTAAATTAAGTGTAATTGATAAGCTAAGTAAGCTTTCTGTACATACACTTACATGTGTAATATACATGGTACATATAAGAATACATATTAAGTATAAATTATTGTCAAGAATTGTAAAAAAAGTCTGTTTTTTATCCTATCTATTTACAAACTACAACTTTGCATACCACTGTCTCATGGATGCTTATAGGAAAGATAGAATTGCTAGGTCAGAGAGAAACAGCTTATCAACAAAGTGTAGGTAACCTTGGTTCCCATGGGGTGACATGAAGTGAGCCTAGTGACACCTGTACAAACAGTGAATTACATTATAATATGGGAGAGGAACCCTGAACTTGTAAACCTAAATCTTTAATAATGGATGACAAAATACCTGCTCTTTTCTTTGTAGGAAAACATTATCTATGTCTTCCATAGCTATTTGCTTTTCATGTAACCTTGAAAAGATTGTCTGGGAGAAAAAACAGTATCTTTACCTCTAAGCTATAGGGAAATGTATTAAACCTGTGGAGAATTATATCCCAAAAGAAAAATACTTTAAAAGGATTGCTCCAGGGGTGACACTTTTCATTTAAGTGAATGAGTAGCAAACTACAGCCTCAGACCAAATCCACACCACCTCCTGTTTCTGTGAATAGAATTTACAAAGCTGGAATGCTGCCACTTCTAGTTATTATCTGTATGCTACAATAGGCAAAGCCAGGTTGATAAGATAGAGACAAATAGCAAAAAAGCTTCAAGTGCTTGCAATGTAATTCTTTACTAGATAAAAGTTGTTTCCTTATAGTCTAAACACTTACCTTTATGACAAGCCTTTATAAAATATGCTAATCATATTCTCTAAATATTTTGATTTTTCAAGGTCACTTTATAATTTTAATTGACTTCTTCCCAATTATTAAGAATTAGTCTGTCTATACTATAGGCCTGTCTTGTTATAAAAACTTGTTAGGAGTTGTTTTCAATGATTACTCAAGTTTAAACTTTTTTAGTTTAAAAATATTACAAATTATTGTAGTATAAATATTTGACTTAAAAGTAATGCTTATATGTCAGATTGAGTATTTTTAAAACCTACCATAATCACGTAATTAAAATAGGGGAGAGTCAGTACAATGAGGTTAAAAAAAAAAAAAAAAAAAGCTCTAAGGATTATAAAATAACTCCAACAATCTACATTCAGAAACTTACTATCATTGAACTCCTTGACAAGTTATTTAACCCTTCTGAGTTTGATTGTCTTCATCTGTAAAATGGATATACTCTTATAAAATTACTATTAAGATTGAATAAAATCATGTATATCATGGCACATAATTTGTACTTTAAAATATATATTCTCTTCCTAAAATTTAAACTTGAAAAACAAAACAAAATTGCATAGATATCACTTTTGATTGAAAATAGCTGAAATGATCTTATCATCTTCCTAATTTCTTTATGGATAAGAAAATTGAGACTCGGTGCTTTAATTTCAATTCAAGGTGACAAAGATATTTAGCAACTATATTTAGATTCAGTTAAGTTCCCCTGAATTCCCAGTTAGTGTTGTTTATTTATAGTATACCCATGGACATTTGCCTATTGGCTATGAAAGTGAAATATCAGAATAGAGATGAGACTAGAGCACTTCAGTTTAGAGTTTTAGTCTCTAAAAGAAACCATAAAAATAGTACAGTTACCCCTGCTTTACATTTGTTTTAACTCAGAAGTTCTTAATATATTTTTATTACTTTAAGGAAAAATATTATCTTGAAAGATGTCATATTACACACCTGCATTTGCTTGAAACTTGGTAGCTTGATAAATTGATAAGATAACAAGGTCATATGTTACGTTTTTTGAAAAACCAACCCAAACATAGATCCTAATAAAAGAATGTTACATATTTCCTTTTAAAGGCTAAAAAGTATTTCTCAGGGCTCTTAAATTACCATATTCTGATACCAAGGGAAAATAAAATCTGGACTTAGAGTCTTGTTTGTACTTAGAGGGTTTTCCGGACAGGAAGACAGTCTTGATGCAGTGCAGTAAGCCACAACACTAGTGGGGCATTACAGGTGAAGAATCTGCAGCTGTACCCCTTCCCCTCAATGTATTACAACTGTACGCTGAAATATTTCCTGTACAGAAATAAGTTTTGGTTAACATTGTTTCCCAAGAGTAGATCACATTAAAATGTTATAAAATCATGATTTCCTGCATTTGAATACTTGTGGTTTCTCAACTGGTTCCAATATTTTAAGTTTTGGGTTTTTTTTTTTTTTGTATGACTTCTATTAGTTGAAGATGTATAGAAGCTTTTCTGTTCTTTCAAAATTAACTAAAAATGAGCTACATATAAAAAGAAGTAATCTAAACTATTTGAAAATGCAAACATTATGTTATTAAATGATATATATTTTGAAATACAAACATAAAAATTGATAAATGCCATTACTGGGATCTATTTTTAATTAACTAAAGAAATATCTATACTCAGTCACATCTCTTTTGTGTGATGAATATGTTTTCACTGTTGTATTTTTAAATAAGAAATGTTCTTCATGTTTAAAAGGATAAACCAAATCACAAACATAAATAGAAACCTCCAAATATTATATAGAGGTAAAGCTGTTTTTTTAGCTTACTGGTTTTTAATATTTACATTGCTGTCCATTTATTTGTATTTCTACATATACTTTTTTTTAGCCATCTATCAATCCACTATTTAATGTTAGTACTACGTTATCTACTTTTTAACTACCACTTACCTACTCTCTTCCAATGATCATTAAAAAGTCCTTAAAAAGTCCTCAGCATCCTAATACTTTACCTGTTGGGGAATATTTTTTATCTCCCCCTTGACAATAATAAATGTAGAATGTACTTCCACTTAGTTAATGAGGTAAAATAATTTTATTAATGTAATACGAGTTTTAAAACAATTTCTCTCAAAGAGTTATCAATTAGGAATGTTCCAGTTGAAGAGCCACCTTCCCAAACCCCATCCCAGGGATATGTGTCCAAAAGAAGGCAAAGGAAATTCATTAATTTAAGGTAGCTTGATACAGTGGATTACAGATAAACCTTTAAGCTAACCAAAAAGCTTAAAAGGAATAGCTCAGGAATGAAATAGCCACAGAAGTTTTGAAAAGTTCCAACAGAGTGCTGGAACACTGGAAGTATGAGCCTATGTATATGGCTCCATGAGTACTCCTTGCACAACCTCAGGATTAACCTGAAGAGGCTGTCCTCTCACCTCTGGGTTGACCTTACAAAAATGCACAAGCAGGAAAAGAAGACCATGGCAGAGTGGAAGGGAGACCTCAACAAGCACAAGAAGCCCAAAGAAGGACTGGCTTGTTGATTCCAGATTTCCATTAAGGAAATCTGTCTTATCATTAGCTTTGACCTCTAAGCTCACCAATAGAGATTTAAGTGGCCATATAAGAAAGAATACATACTTTTCTGATTTAACTCACAAGTATTAATAAGCAAACAACAACTCCAGCAAATAACCACAACAGGAAGCCCATGAGGAAGAGAGAATCTGATTTTCACAGATGCCGTTATTTACTAACAATATAATGGTCATACAGTTAATACTCATTAATACAATAAAATTTTATATCATCTAAAATGTTTGGTTTTCATCAAAAAAGTATGTGAGATGCAAAAAAAGAAAACTATCACAGAACTAAAAGAACATATGAGAATGGAGTCTCATCAAACTGAGAAATTCAAAAGAGAAATAAGTTATAAAGAGAAATAGAAATCCTGGGGTTGAAAAGTATAATAACTTAAATGACTCAACAAAAAGTGTGAGGTAAGCAGGCAGAAGAAAGGAGCTACAAGCTTTAAGTTAAATCAAGTGAGATTATTGAACCTAAAGAACAGAAAGAAAAAAGATCAAATGAACAGACTCGTAGCATCCTGTTTGATGGAAATCCTCGTAGGAAAAGAGAAAAGGAAGGAAAGAATATGTGATGAAATAATGACTGCAACCCCTCAAATTTGATAAAAAGCATTAGTTTGTATATCCAGCAAGCTCAGTGAACTCCAATTAGAAAAAAATTCTAGGATTTCCCACACCAAATACAGTATAAAGTGTCAAAAGACAATTTTGAAAGTACTTGAACGAAGGACTCATCATATCCAGGAATTCTTAACTCATTTGTCCTCAACAAGCCGTGAGGCCAGAGCCAGAGAGATAACATTAGCTACAAAGGATGAAATAAAATGGATGCTAAAGAGAAAAGGATTGCCCAATCATCTTACTGTCAATAACCAGAATAAGTGATAAAGATCCAAGTGTATTCTGCATTCAGTTTACTCCCCCAAAAATTCTCTTTGAGAAAATTGAAACTAGAAATTGTAAATGGCACATTATGGGGTCTATTTTTCTTTCATCTAAAAGTAATTAAAGCAGTATAGGATTTATAGTTATCCAAAGGTATGCCACTTACTAACTGTGCAATCTTAAACACATTACCTACCTTCTCTGAGCCAGAGTTAACTTATCTGTAAAATGGGGATCTTTTCCTTACTAAGAAAATTGCAGGAAAAATATTTGCACATTGTAAAGGATTATTGACAAGAAGTTTCTTCTAACATAGTTGTCATCAGTATTGGTAATATAGCTGTTACCAAAAATACAAGTAATGGTGGCAAAGCAGTTGTCCTTCCAGATACATAATCACCTCTTGGCTCGCACCCTGGGAAATCTGGGAATGTAAAGGGAGAAGTGGTTATCCTTCACAATAAGCAGGCTTTAATAATGTCCTAACCAGGCTTTAAATAATGCTTTCTGCTTTGTATTCACTAACCAGCTCTATGCAATTAGCTACCCTGCCTCTGTTTTGTGATAATAATTAAGAAAAGAACAATTGAAGCAGACGAATGGAATCCATCATTTGCTAGATCTCTTTTCTCTTACCTGATAGTTCTTTATTAGGAACATAATACAAGGACTGTATCTTCAAAGACCATTTCTATAGTTCATTATGGACATAATACACAACTGTCCCCTGTGTTCTTTGCATAGGTTGCTTAGTAAGACTACGTGAGCAAAGGAGCAATGGCCTGGCTTCAGTGGCTCCTGCATGAAGAAATCAGAGCTATTTATCTATGAAGACAGATGGGCAGTTGCAACCCTGTTAATAGTCTTGGCAGTACCATTAAGTAATAAAAACAAATTAAGTGCCAAAATATTCTTTGTACCAAAAATATTTTTAAATAGCCAACACACATGCTAATCTTCCCAAATTAGCCATCAAATGGAAACAAATTGTGGAATAACATTTTAAATGCAAAAATTCATGTGCTCTTACCAACTGGCAGATATACAACTTAAAATATATTCACATGCAAAGACCACATATGCCTAGAGTACAGTTTGTTAGGTATAGCTGGCTAATTTTTTAGGTCCTGTCAAATAATGGGTAGGAAAACAAAATGTAATAAAAATATATATAATCTTGACAGTCATTTGAAATGTACCATGTGTTACATGTGGAATGTTTTCCAGTGAAACCAATTTACTTGTTCCCACTTCCCATGACTCAGTACTAGATATTCAGACTTTCTAAACTGTTTTTTGGCAACCAGACTTTCTTGGAATACTCATCTTTCCTTCAAGTTGTTCAGTGCAAGCATTAGTAATAAATCCTCAGTTATAGATATGTAACTAAAGATCATTCACATCATTTCTTTGAAACCTAAAAGCACATAATAAAGTTATTTTAAATAGATCACACAAAATAGAATCCAGAGTTATTCCTTGGAAATAATTAATTACTACCATATGAAGCACAGTCCGACTACAGTAGACTTTTGCTTTAATTATGTTAATAGTAACCTAGAGATTAGCTGGGCAATGTCAATATTTAAGGGAAAGACAAAGGAAGATTAGTGAGCTAATGAAAAGTTCATTAAAATTGAATATGATTATAAAATCATTTGAAGGAAAGGCTTATATGAAAATATAAGACTTTTTTAGAATGGGAGACTTTTAAAAAAGGTAAGATTGCTCTCTTTTCAGTATTTCATTCTTTCATTAATTTTTAAAATGATTTATTAAGTTTGTTCTAAGACCAGAACCTTCTAGTGGAGAAATAGCTGGAATTCTTTGAGTACTGATCAGACAAAAAAGATAAACTAAGCCATTTGCAGAAATATGGATGGAACTAGAAGGATAGTTCTAAGTGAAATAAGTTAGATGGAGAAAAAATAAATACTCTATTCTCTGACACCATGAATATAAAATAACTAAGCCAAAAGTTTGATAGACAAACTTAAAAACTAACCCTTACAGAACTGGAGCACCAGGGTTTAATAACAGTCCCAAAATAGAAGTTCTTGCTCTGTACTCTGTAACCAGCTCTACACAGAAGGCATGGTGGAAGGGGTAAGAACAAAGCAGGAAGGAAGCAACAATGGACTGTGATGATGGATTACAGGTGCTTTGGTGGTGGTTGTACTGTGGTGACTTTGCCTGATGATTAGGGCATCCAAATAAAACCTTAACACAAAATTAATGAAAACTAAATAAGAAATTTTAAAAAAATACTGCTCAGAGAAAAGACAATGCAAGCCAACACTCGGAAAGTAGGTGAGCTTTCAGAATCACCACCTTTATCTCTACTCTCCTAAATCTAACATATGCCTCTTTCTCTTTCCTTTTCATTACCCAGACAAAGATTTGTCCCCTTACATCTAGAGATGAGTCTGTCTTTTTTTCTTCCTCTTACCAACATTCTTCCTCTGCTCCCTCTCAAACCTTTCTACTGAGAACTATGGAACACCTGCTTTGTTATTGGGGAACTCCCCCAATCCTCTACTACTTCTTCAAGCAAATTTTCCCTTGTCCTTGACCCTAAGTGAAATCTTGCTGATCCCTGGGGATTATATATCACTGTAACTCTTTGAGGTGGAAGCTGTTCCTTCACATTCTTTTACCACAAGGTCAGGAATTGTGATAGTCTCCTTGTTTACCAATGCCACTTGCCTTTATTCTTCTACCTCCCTGTGATAGCCCCCTGCTTCTTTGAGATTCACCCCTTAAAATTATATCCTCCTTACCCCTCTTTATTTTTACCACCTGCTAAGTTTTTGATCACTTTCCTTCATCACAAAGATCTTTGGATTATAGCTTTCAGGTTTTTTTTTTTCATTGCCTTCAACATCTACATGGATGATCCAGCCAAAACCCCAGCCCAGTCTCCTCACTGTAGAGATTTCCATTCCATCTGTTTATTCCCACATGTAAGTCCCAGACTTTGTCATCCAAAACTGCTCTGATTCCCAAATCATTCATTCCAGCATTCTAATCACCTTTCCACTCTGTCTCTGCAATCTGCTTTTCCAACAGGACCCACTAAAGCCATTCATTAAATTATATATAAACCTGTAGTTCTCCTTTTCTCCCTGTCCATCCCTGTTTCCCCCTGTTCCACACTCTTCTTTTAGCTGGTTTATATTCTTACTTCATTATTTAAAATAACCTCTGACAAATAGATATTCCAAGCTTTGTGATTCTGTCCTTCCTGAACACTTTGCTATATTAGGCTGGACTAACGTAACCCTGAATCAATACCCTTAACTCCCTCTTTCACTCTCCAGAATAGCAACTCCTTACTTAGGATTTCCCAGATGTGTCATTGTTATCTTCAACTCAACTTGTTTAAAAATAAACTCATGATCTCTTCTCTATTCCACACATACCGCAAACTGACTCCCCAGTGAGACAAAGCAACCTCCACCCTCCCAGTAAATGACATCAGTATCCACACCACTGCTTCAGTCAGAATCCTGGGGGTCATCCTTGACACCACCCTCTTTTCATAGCTGGTCAACCTACCAATTTTTTATGTCCCATTCATCTCCCATGTACCAATTTACTGCCACCTACCATATGCTAAGTGATCTACATTTCTAGCTTAGGACACATCTATGTTTGCCCCCTTTTGTAAAAACTGAGGCTCAGATTAAATAAGTTGTTCAAAGTTGAGACAGCAGTTTTGTGGGAGGGTCAGGATTTTCTCCTAAATATAAGATTTTGGGTTTTTTTAATGGTGGAGAAATTAGAAAATATAAAGAATACCTATATCACTTACAAATTTATGACTATAGTTAAAAGAATTATTAACCTTTAAAATACTAATTGTACTCAGTATTAGCTGTTTGTTTGCAAATATATCCTTATAGTGAGAAAAAGGATTAGTATGTATGTGACTTTTGCAACAACATTTATAGGCATGTGACTTAAATTTTTTTCAGTAGAAGTTTCGTTTGGAGTGAATTTACTAATCTTTCTATTAACCAAGGAAAATAGGTATTTTCCTAGCAAACACATAACTAACATATTTTGGGATATATTTCTGTAAGTAGTCTTCTATTGTTTTCTGAATTTTCAGAGTAGTCTGGAATGTTCCGGTTGAAGTTATGTAACCACAGAACCAGCCTCACACAAAGTTGTGGACTAAATAAAGATTTTGTGTTTGTTTTTTTCTTTTTTTGTTTTGTTGGGGGTGGGGGTGGGGCGCTGTTTGGGTTTTTTGGGTGGTGTTTTGTTTTGGTTTTTTTTTTGGCGTTCTACCAAATCTCTTTTTTTGAACTTCATAACTTCTTCTCTAAACCAGTGTTGGTATAGTCCATTTTCATTGCCCTTAAGCTTTCTGATGACTTCCCATAATGGCTACCAGATTGGGTTGCCACATATTATGGACTTATTCCAGCCTTCACCTTGTACATCAAAACTGACTAATACTTATTCCTTAAGGCCAATATGATAGTTAATTTTCACAGGTTATTATATATATGATATATATATTAATGGGCAACTTCTGGAAGTAATGCTACAAACAAGTTTTTCTCTACCTTATTTTCCTTGTAACTTCCATAGCAAGATGATGTTGAACTTTATAATTTGTTACTTTTATTACAAAAGTCAATATGTATATTAGCCACATTGTCCTAAGCTCATTTGCCTTCTAATTATGAGTTATACCAGAGAACTGACTCACTGGCAGTCCAGAGAGGGGTTAAGTGATAAGCTAATCTTTCATCTCTCAAGTTACAGCAGCATGGAGGACCATATTTTAACAGGTGTGCGACAGAAAACCAAATGAAACTATGATTACAGTATTTCTGAACATCCAGGTTTACAGTTTACTATTTTCTTTCCACTGGCCCAACTGTGGTTAAAAAAAATAATAAATCAACAAGTGGCACTCTTGATCACAGTCTATTTGCTTTGGATAACAACACCCAAATGTTCTTTGAGTATTAGATGGATAGATACTTAATAGTTAAGTTTCTGGTGCTTTTACTGTATAATATGTATAATGTGTTGTTTCATTTTCGCAGATTTACAAGCCTAGTAATATTATTGTCCCCTTTCTGGAGGAAGGGGATTGTCTCTAATAGTAAAGAATTAATTTCTCTAATATTTGAGTTAAACCATTTTTGGTTTAGCTTTTAATTTTGAGTTAAATTAATTAAAAATTAATTTACGGGCGAACTTAGACCTAATAGCTAGGATTTGAATCCCATTTGCTCTGACTCAAGTTTATGTTTATGTTCTATACTTCTTTGTGGAGAATTTTTTTTTTGTTCTAGATATGAGCAAAATTGCTAATGTGTGTATTCATTCATTCATTATGAGTCAGTCATTCAGCAACTATTTTTTGAACATTCACTGTACATACTTTGCCAGGTGCTGTGAAATCCAAAGCTTCACCAAATGGAAATCATTCCCTGAAGGAATGTGTCCACTAGGGGAGATGTCATATATAGAAATAACTATCACATGACGTACACAGTGAGAAGAACAATGAAACAGATTCCCACTTAAAAAAAAATTTTTTGAATTTAGAAAAAGGAGAGAAATTTTCCATCTGGGGAGGTGAAAAGGCTCAAAGAAAGGTAGTATTTCATTTGGACCTTGATACATGGGAAGGATTTAAATTGAGATGAGAAACTAAGGAAATCTGTGGGTTGTGAATATTCCAGGCTGAAGGAGTATACAGAAACAAAAAACAAAGAGATAAAAGTTGGAAAGCTATAGTGAGATCAAGAAAAGAGAATTCAAAGAAATGATGACAAAAAGTAGAATACTGTGGAGGTATTGCTTATCCTTATCACTAACAAGACAAGCTTCTTCGTAACCACGCGTTATCCTCTTAGGCATATGTGTGCACTTTGCTCTCCTTCTGTCTGGCATCTCTACACATGAATGCCCAAGTCATTGTTGAAAGAAAAGAAACTTTATTTACAGGTAGAGGTAAAAATCATTGCCCTAGAAAGACTATGAATCAGTCATTTAAGAAAGGAAGGTTTTGGAGAAATAGCTTTCAGGATGTTGTTATTGCTGTTCCGTTATATCCCCAAAACTGTGTTAGATACTAACACAGTATAATTTCTTAGTAATGAGTCATTTTTGCCTTCAAGGACCTCAGAGTTAGATAACAGAAACAAACATGTAAATAAGGAATTGCAAAGCATATATTCTATGACAGAGGAATGTGCTACAGACAGAGATACAAAAGACATGAAAAGCTCTGAGGATAGTAATTAAGGAAGGCTTCTAAAAGGGCTGACATCTGTGAGCCAGTCCTCTATTAAGGCAAATGGAATCACCCACATTCCCATTGTGTGAGGGTTCCTTTTTCTCCACATCCTTATGATACTTGCCTCTGGTCTTTTTTCTTATGGGCTATTCTTACAGATAGTTTTTTTGAAATGGAACATTCTCTGATCGGAGTTTCTTGCTAACCTCAGCTAGTGTTTGAGCGCGAGATGCATTTCAGGTGTGGATTATAGTTGAGTCAGCACTAACCCTGGGAGTTCTTTTTATTTTGCTACAGTCTTACTCTGGGGGGGCTTGCTCATATGTAAAGATCCTAGTTCTTTGGTTAGTGAAAGCATTCAGTCATTATCTGGTTTGGGCAGTGAGTGTATAAGGCAGGCATCATGCATTCGCTGCTTCAGGCTACAAATAATAGCCTCTTCTGTGAAGACACTTGGGTGATCCAACCTTACGATCTCCTCCCAGTTTGGCTCCAGCTGTTGTAAATAGGGAGCCATATTAAAGCCAGTGGTCATCGCAACCCTACACCTGTAGTTCTTCAGCAGTGTACTCTATCCTGGATGCCAGCTCTGCACACCCTTAGCCAAGGCAGTACTGGATCTCCAGTGAGCCCCCATGTGGGTATGTGCCTGAGTCAGCAACTGTAGGGGGCGTCCCTGTGGCAGCCACCCCTTTCTCTGTTAAGTTGTGCTGACCCAGTATCTCAGCAAGCAGAACTTAATCATAGCTTTTCTTATGCCTTACCACTGAACATTTGGCCCTGATGTGTGCTGCTATAGTCTGTTTATCTTTCGGGGGTTATTGTCTTTGGTGCAGTTTCATTGTGAATATATGGAGGATACAAGTCCATCATCTTCACTTGGCTATCATCAGGTTTCTGAAATACAGGTAAATTGTAAAATTTACCTGTATTTACACCTCACACTGCTTTTGAAACCGGACCCCACAGCACAAACTATGGAGCAAGGACTGGTTCTTTTTTGACTGTTGCCTGAGCAGCATGAGCCTTTAGGAAAAGGAGTGGTCATTTTGCATCTGGCCTCAAAAGCTGTTTGTGGGCAGTACAAGCTGCAGCAGATGGGGGCATTTTACTGACCATCACCAGTGGCCCCACTGGGGCTCAGGCAGCAGGCAGAGGCCAGCAGTGATGCTGAATGGCAGTGGTTCCCCTACATTCCACTCCTGGGGTGCCACCCCTGGTTCAGGGGTGTAGGGAGGAGAATCAGGCCCCACTAAGCCAGCTCCACCACTATAGCCACCTCCAGCTATAGCAGTAGAGAGGTCATGGGTCTGATGTCTGAAAAGTAGAGGGGACAGATTAAGTGTGAGCTATCATGGTAAATAGTCCAATCAGCCATGGGATTGAAAATGGTCCAGTCAGACTTGTAAGTGGGGGGACTCTGAGAGAGAATATAAGACAGGGCAGAGCCATCTTGAGATTCACTCAGTGCTTGAGAAGGATTCTGTTCCTGGCATCCAAAGAAAGAACCCTCCAGCAGCCAATCTCCAAAGGAAAAAGGGGGAGCCAGAAAGTTTCCCAGAGAAGCTAAATGGCTTCATGTAGGCTGGGCCAGCTGCACCTGCCTCAGCGGTCTCCAGTCTCTGAAACCTGAAAGGAGCACCAAAGGCCCTAGGCCTAGTGTCTCAAAGAACTGTTTGTTGCTGGTGTGGGCCAGCAGCTCACAAAGAGCCCCTGACTTGGTGTTTCCGACACTGCCATCTCCTAGGGGACCAATGATGACCAACATGATAGGTGGGTACCAGTACTTTTGAGTCTGGGTCACCTTAGAGAACTGCTAATACGATGTGCCTCATCATCCAGCACTGCCTTCTGGAGCTGCTGCCTCCACTGCTCTCTGGGCCAGTGTCCAGTGCTGTCCCTCCCAACCTTCAGACTGTGGCTACCTCACTGTCATCTCAGCAGCCCCTCTGAACACCTCCAGCCGCAGTGAGTTGGATCATAGCCCTCCTGCTTGCTGGCACCCCATGAACGCTAGGCCCTCATTGGGAGGACTGTACCAACTTGGATGAGCAGCTTTTGGTTTAGGACTTATGGGTGCTCTGAACACTACTTGGGTGAGGTAACTTGTTAGGAGTCGCGTGTGGAATGAAGAAGAAATTGAGACGGAAGAGATGAATAGCGATCTGTGAGGCTAGCCCACAGAACGGGGATCCTGGGCAGCATGTCCAGGTCCCACTTTAATGAAACTGAGAAACCACTTATATACTCTAGCAAGGGAATGTTACAATGATGTAATGAGGAAGTAGTAAAGCATATGTGACATGCAGCAGGGAGGATGTGGGCATGCGGGATAACAGGAGAATTTACCTTTGGGGGCAACAGTCATCACTAATAGGTCATATGTCTCTTGGGACATTTCAAAGAGGTTAGGAAGCTGGGTTACAGGTGAGAGATGTGCTATCGCCCACCCTCCAGTGTGCCAGAGGGGGCTAGAGAAACAGGAAGTGTTTCTCTTATCTGAAGCTCCATCTCTCTACCTGCTTCCACTTTCCACAGTAACTGGCCACTTGTGGTCTTAGAACTCTTTGTTTTCCCATTTGTTAAATAAACTGTGTTGTTACTGCCTTAGCCTGAGTGGCCTTGTAATTACACACAGATGAAGAGCCCACAGACAGTGGCCTGTCCTCCACCGGGTCACTGTTCTTTTGTGGCACCTCTGTTGACCCCCAAGCACTGTTTCACTAGTCTATTAATCTGTTTTTATGTTATTGTTCCCACCTTTTAATTATTATAGTTTTATATTGCACTTAACACCTGTGGAATTTGTTCCCCATTATTTCTCTTTTGTTTATAAACTGTCTTTGCCATTTTCACATATTGTTCTTGAATGATTCTTTTAGAATAAATTATATAAATGATGAGTAGAGAACCGTAAAAAATTCTAGACTTTTGGGGGAAATTTTAGGTCTTTTACAACCTTCACTCCCCCCCTTTTTGTTAACCTTAACCCCTTTTAAAGGTTTTATTAACGTTACAGCTCTAACGAAGGTTTTATTTGCATTTCAACAAATGTAAAAATCATCATTTCTACTGTAACTCTTAAAATCTTCTTTATTTTAATATAGGTTCCTTGTAGTTTGGAATACTGGGATGAACTCCAGAAGGTGTTCGTTGCATTTCAAGAATTTAGCCTGTCTGAAAGCAGAGTGTGTGAACTGCAATTGCCAGATATAAACCTTGTGAATGACCAAAGGAAACTGGTATCCTCAGATCTTTGGAGAATTGTGTTGAACACCAGTCAAAATGGAGCTGATGACCAAAGGTAAAATGAAATAAAATATGAAATAGTGCTGTTTCATTGTGAACCAATCATCAAGTCATCTTATATAGTGAACCCTCACTTAGCTGTATCTTGGCTCTGTAGCCACTGCATCTGTGTCAAGTCCAGATGAGAATCAGGAAGCAAGATCAGCTGATGTTTCAAAGTCTTTGTACTGAAAATTCTGTTTCACTTATAATGTGACCTTGTGATCCCCTCACTAAAAACCTGTTCCTTTATATAAAATGAAAAACAAAAAGTGCTAAAACCAAAAAAGTTATCTTCATCCCAAAAATACAGAGAAAATGAGTCACAATCACTTCAGTAAATTCTCAGGGACATAGTAATCAATCTGAGTAGTGATAACACTATGGGGATTTAAGAGAAAAATAAACTGAGTCATCTCCTTTTAAAAACGTGAAATATTTACTTCTTAGGTAGTTTAAGACGTTTAAAATAAACCAGACACTTAAAAATGTAGCTAACCAGTTACTTATACCCAAAATATTTCAGATTCCCAAATTTCCATCCAACTCTAGCATCTCCTGACCATAATGAATGTCTAGAGCTATAGACTGTAGGTATTCTGAGCCATCTCCACAGATGTTCCTAGTCCACAGCTTCCCCAGGATAGCTGGTGAGTAGCAAGAAAGGGCCAGCTTGCCCCCATTTCCAGTTTTTGCCTGTTTAATATACTCATTAACATAGAGTAGAGGGAAATATAACTTTAGCAACATATTTTTTTTATCACTCTGGGTTACATATCCCTAATAACCTTATCTTTCACTCTCATTGAAACAAGAAACAGTAAGTAAATTTCAACCAGTGGGACAGTTTTCTTAGGTCATAGGCTATTACACATCCTGTGGTCCTCTGCCTACCTGCTGTCCTTCACTCTTCAGCGTCTACCATCCACTTCTGATAAGTTCATCTCAGGAGGTAGTTTCTTATTCTTTTGAAATTCCTCCTCTTTTACCCATTTAGAGTATCTGTAGAGTAAATAAGTTACCAGAGTTTTTCACACCATTCTGTCATCAGCCTCTATGATTGGTACCTGTGGTATTGCTCCTATCCCATGCTTGTACACGCCTGGCCTGTGGATACATGCACATGTAAGTGGGCACACCTGGGCCAATGGATACATGCACGTGTAAGTGGGCACACCTGGGCCTATGAGGGCATGGATGAAAGGGCAGCATCACTCTGGGGGAAGGGAGGCTCAAGTTGCTGTTTTCCTGCTGTTTTCTCCTGTCACTATTAAAAAGTCTCTGAAAATGTTGCCAACGTCTCTAAAATTTTCTTTTAACCATCCAGAACCAAAGATGACCTACCCAGATTGGGATGATTGCAAAAAACAGTATCATTTCTTGATTCCAGTTATGAAAAAAATAGATATTTTCATCATTGAAAGAAATGTTTAAACAAGATTAATTCTTCTGAATCTGAAGCACAATTACTGCATTTGTCAGGAAGCTTAACACTATAGAAATGTGGACCATTTAGGGGAAATTTAGGCAGACAATTAAATTGAGGCAGTTTTTGACATTGTAATCACAAATCTATTATCCTTACCTGGGATTTTTCAACATAGCTACTATTTCACAATTGATCTTGCTTTTAAATTGAGATTAATCATTTCTCAAATAAAAATTGATTTTAATGAAATTTAAGGAGTTGATTTAAAAGCCAACATATTACAGCACTATTAAGGAAGTTTTCAAAGGAATAATAAGTTTCAGCCAGAAAAACATCAGTGCTTTGATATGTCAGCATTTACAAAGAAATAAGAATGACCATGAGCCCTAGTATGATCTGTCATATGCAAAATCTAGAACGGTGTGAAAACCTGACACTTGATGATTAAATGTCTTATACTAAGTACTGTCAGTGCTTGGGGGGGATATATATCAGAATATTGGATATTACTGGAAGAAAGTTCATCATACACCAGTCCCGTGAAATGTAAACTAATCCACGCAGCACTCTCCTAGGTTGGATGGGGCAGTGTTTTTGTAGTAGGCTAAGTAGACACGTAAACAGATAAACCAGTTTGAGAAACAATGAAAATAAATGTCTGTGAAATCTCTGGGAAGCTAAAGGTAATAACCAACAACTAACATTAGTAATCTAAGTAACCTGCATTGTACCTTGTTAGGGGGGCGGGAGAGGGCAGAGTGTGGAATGGGAAGTGGTTGTTCTTGTTTTCTATTATGGAGTACTAGACTTTATGCTTAGACATAACTAAGTAGCTCCTCTTAATACTAAAAGGTAGGTCTTAGTACTATGGTCGTTTTACTGGTGAAAAAGCAGATTTAACCAGATGAGGTAACTTAACCAAGATAACAGTAAAAATTATAGCAATGCAGCCATTTTCATCTAGGTTCTGTCATCCCAGTCATGCTCTGCTTTTCTCTGTTATATAGCCTTTATTATCAGAGGGTTGCAGAGGAAAACAAAAGGCTTCATCAGTCAAATCAAGTGATTGTTAGGTACCAGCAGTGCAATAGAGGTTCACTACAGAATGACATTCAGGGGTGTATTCTTAAGGATGAGCTCATAGGTCCTATGGTGTCTATGGATCATTGTAGATCTAGACTTTTTAAATCATCTCTTGTTTAAAGAATTAATATAATGTTGCACAACTGAAACATACAATGTAATATCAATTAAATAGTAGAAAAAGAATTGATAATACTCTACAGATCATCTAGGGCCATTAATAAGCAACACTGCCTAAAATGAAGGTATGTATATGTAAAACTGCCCATGCATTCTGCTATGTAAAATACTTCCTCTCCTTTGAGCTAACTATCGAATCTTGAGTCTTTGTATCACTATTTGGAGATCGCCTGCTTTTCTTTTTGGTACTTTGACTAGATCAAGCTTCTCTGTTCTTTATTAAGGAAATTCTACAAATATAATTCTTGTAACTGTCCTAAGCAGGACAGTCTCAGTGTATCATTATTTAGCTCTGTTACATTTAGATCTTTTTAATCCTTGTATAAAAGATCAACATATATATGCTACTTGTATAATGAGCAAACTGAGTACAGAAAAATATAATTTTACTGATTTAAAATAATGTATACTCAGATTATATATGCCACATTAATTTTTCATTTAAGAAATTTTATGAAAATCAATTTTTAAATAAAAAAGTCTAGATGTTTACATATAGATTAATGTAATAACATTTTTAGTCAGGATTTCAAGATTGAAAAATTCTTAACCAATTGAATATGTTAATTTACTATATGCTCTTAAAAATATTCCTTTTTTTAACCATTGGTTTTTGCATTTAATTAAGGATAAATTAAGTATGAATCTACTTGTGATAAAGATTGTGGCACAAACTTATTCATAATAGTTCATCAACCTTTCTCAATATGTTATACTATCTATTACTCTCCAGAGATAGAAAGGGGACTCTTTGAAGCTCTCAAAAGCTCTCAAAGGTAGTTGTCAATAAAAAATGCTTCAGATAAATACCCGATTGTAAAAATGCTATTTTAAAAATTGATCTTATGGAACATCTTCCTATAATTTTTGTTTGCTTTGTTTTCATTTTATTGAAATAAAATTGATACACAGACTGCATATGACTAGACAGTATAGATGCATGCTTCTTCAAATGAATATATTTTAAATAATGTTTTGACTAACATACTACCCTATTTCTAGCACCTTCATTGTGTGTAAGATGCATGCACAATGAATATACTTTGCTCTTTCTGAATGAAGACACATTTTATTTTATTTATTTTATTTTATCTTTTGAGACTTAGTTCTCACTATTTTTGCCTGTGGAACCACGTTACCCGGGGTACCACGGACTCAAGCAATCCCTAGCCTCAGCTTCCCAGGTAGCTAGGATTACAGGCGCGTGCCACCATGCCCAGCTATTTTTTGGGACCAGGTCCCGCTGTGTTGCCCCAGATGGGACTCGAACTGCGATCCCCAGACCCCACCGGACTCCTTAAGCTGTCGCTTACAGGCACACAGCACCGTACCCGACTTGAAGACACATTTTAATGCCTTGCTAGTGAAATCTTTTATAACTATACAGATAAATTCCTAGAAAGTGATTTGGGATAGTGTAGGAATTTATGGAAATTTTAAGAAGCTACTTAGCTACATTGTAGGACTTAGCATTTAGTCAGTAACTTGAAGCCCCAGAGTTTGGATTTTCTTTGTACACATATTGATTTCAGTAAATACCACATGTAATTATCAATTCTCTAACACTAAGAGTGTTGGAATGCTCCTGATTTTCATTCCGCCAACTATTTCAAAATCTCTTTCAAAACTCACACTTTTTGAGAATCCTGAGTTCCTCTTACATTTCTACTTTGGCAGCATTTTCCACTTTTCCTATAACTGGGTGATTGTTCTGTTTTATGTTTCCAAGTGTCTGCATATTTTATATCACCAGTTAGACTATGAGTTTTTTTTTAAACCAAGCATATATCTCAATGGTTTTTTTCATGCCATTGTTCCCTAATATACTGTAAATCACAGTGCTGCTTCTCTGGTTTCTTCAGAATTTGGGAACCAGGCTATCATAACTGTAGGGCAAATTGCAGACTTAGAGAGAAGAGGAATAGAGGACAACGAGAGAGTAAGACAGCATCTATTCAGTAACCTGCAGTTAGCAGAATCTCTCTTACCCTCCTTCCCCCCACTCTCTTGCTTCTGTTTACACCCAGAAAAGGCAGATAGGCAACAAGGTCTCATGTACACCAACCACCATGTACAAACTTCTGTCCATCTACAGCTACCTTCACTATTCATTTTAATCGGATTTTATTTGTTTAATACTGTGTTAAGAGGACAAGCAAGTAATGAGAGGTTCTTTGAGTGTAACTGTCCATGGGACTTTGGTACTTCTGGGCATGGTCATAACGTCTGTGGTACCTAATGAGACATTCTATAATGCTGGTATGACATGGATACAAATAATCTAAAGAAATAAAACTTGTATGGTGACACTGAAATTATATGATTTTCAAATAGCAGCATCATCCTCTAAATTGTGTTGATCTTAAACTAATAGAATAGGAAAAGAGATGAAGAAAATTGAATTGGAGGTAAGTTAACATTGTCTGGTTTTGAGAAATCCTTTAAATTTTTTCTGCAAATAATTCATAGAGAATAAAATGAAGTTAATTTTTTAATATAAATAGCTATTTGAATACATATTTGTTGACAAATATTTGGTAAAAAGACATGTTGACTATAGGATCATGAGTACTAGCTTTAAAAACCCTTAAGGAAAAGTATTTCACTTTATGGAAATTTAAGCTCTTGAACTTCTTTTATTATTTTCCATAGCTCTGCAAGTGAATCTGGTTCTCAAAGCACTTGTGACCAACTTGTAACTCCAACAGCCCTGGCTGCCTGTACCAGAGTCGATTCCTGTTTTACTCCATGGTTTGTCCCATCTCTTTGCCTTTCCTTCCAGTTCACACACCTGGAGTTCCATCTATGTCATCACCTTGACCAGCTAGGCACAGGTACATTTTACTCTCTCTTAAGAATGGCATCCACTTGATATTTATTGCTTTTTCTTGAATGTTCCCATGATACAACTCATTGAGTTTACCCAGATAATTTACTTTCAGGAAGTAAAAAGGCTCAAAGGGTTTGCCATTTTGTTTTGGTGCTGTTTCGAAGCACTGCGATTACTAATCACTCCTCCACCCAACACTCCTTCCTTATAACCACCACCCATATAGTTGTGAAACTTTTTTAGAAGCTACCCTCATTTCCCTTAACAGTGAGCACTGCCAAAGTTATTTTGAAGTTGCTTTTATATAACAGGTGTACTCCTTACTTTTGAACTAACTTACGGACTTATCTAGGTTGCTAGAATACTTTCTAATGAGAATTTTCAAGGAAGTTATAAAATGTGAAGATTTTACTGTCACTTAAATTGTGATCATTTTGAAAGAAATACATCTGGTTTTGTTTTAATTCTGAGTCATCCCATTAATGGCAAATAGATTCCAAAAGTACTTGATACTACCTGATTTCAAAGGCATGAATACCTTCAACAAAGGATGAACAAATTCTCAAATATTTTAAAGGACTTGCATTTTTTTAAAGTTTATAAAGATTAAGTTTTCCTACTCACCAAAAGTGACCTTTAATAAATTTGCTAATGTTACATGAATAATGATTCCTAAAAGTCTGTACCAAACTTTTTCTAGTTAATATGTTTTGATTCAGATATTAGGTTTTTCAACCTACATGTAATGGAAAAAGGGGGAAAATCAGATTAAAACTAAACACAGCTGCTGTTAAGCATCTTGCCTTTTCAGCAAAAATGAAGTTTAACCTGCTTTTTCTAACTATTTGAGTCATGTTTTTGTTTTTGAGATTTGGTTAGTAGATATAGACCACTTCTATAAAACTCTCCTTAGATACTTACCTACTCGTCATTTTATTTGTTATCTTCTGTGATCAAATTTTTGTCTGAAAGTGAATTTTTGAGTAATTTTTGAGTAATATATGTCTAAGAGATTTGGTGGCAGAACAAAGCAGTTATTTTTGCAAATATCAAAAGATAATTCAAATATTGTATTATTGTGTTAAAAGAATTTTGAGTTTAGTAAACAGTGATTTTGAATTCACTAGCCAAAAAAAAAAAAAAAATTAAATGTCTTTTCTTTATTTCTATAAAATACTGACTTGCTGTTCTTTTTCTTACTTGTTTTCTCAACAGCTCCACCACAATACCTACAGCCATTTATTTCTGATAAAAATGTGCCTTCTGAACTAGAATACATGATTCTTTCCTTCAAAGAACCACACATGTATCTGCAACAATGGAATAATAGTTTTGTCTCTCAGAAGATCTGGTTTTCAGCTCAAGTAGACTGTAAGCTTCTTGAGTACAGAAATGTTACAATGCAAAGCATGGTCAAACCCTTCAGCATCTTTGGTCAAGCAGCAGTTTCCAACAGCCCAGTGGAAAAGCTACTTGACTGCACCATCATAGTTGACTCTATATTTGTAAACTTTGGACAACATGTAGTTCATTCTCTGAATACTGCAGTACAAGCTTGGCAACAGGTATGCATATACTAGAACTGCTTACAGTTTGTTTACATGATCTTTTACTAGCTCTTCTATGTTATCACTTTTAATAATAAGCACAAAAAATGTGAAAGAATGAATAATTCGATGGGCACCATAATGTTTGGGGCCTTTCCTATTTTGGCAAAGTGATGCATGTTATTTTTAAAAGCTTTGGAGAATATGGGTTCTCTACACATGCATCGGAGACCATGCCCACATTTTTGTGACTAATGTACCACATCTGTGTGGAAAGTAACATATTCCCAGAAATTTTTTCCAAGTATTATGACTTTAGTTTGCCAAAGCTTCAACTTAGCTATGTATCAAATTGTCTAAGCATCCATTGCAGAAAAGAAGAACCTGTGTGAGTCTTTCTGATAATAAGCATTCCATCTTTTTCAAGTAGAAAAAAGTCATGAGAGGAAACATCATGTGCAGATATTGTGCCCATCAACATCTTTGTATGCATGTAATATTTTTATGTCATATGTAATAAATATTATGCACACATCTTAGTCCTCCCCTACCATCATGGATTTAAGTCAGACTCTTGGTCAATAACATTTTATTTTTATATTTTGTCAGAAATTAGTCATATCAAAGAGGGATTAAAGCATAAATCTGTGATAAATAGAATTTTTCACACAGGTAACCTGTCCATGTCCGCTAAGATGAAAATGGTTTCATAGGAACATGTGAATTATTTTATGCTCAGCAATTGAAGAACAAATCAATTCTGCTTTCATTACTGATTGTCAGTGTAATATTGTATTTCCATAAAGTTTGTGTTGCTATTTAGACTGAGACATTTCCCCACATTTTGATATGGTATTTACATTTGTATGGAGCAGGTTCTTTGAATTGGACCTTCATTCCACATTGACCTTGTACAGGGACAGGAGAAATAAAGGAGCTTGAGTTCTCTAACTTAAGAATTTTTATGGGAATAAACTCTTTTCTTTATATGCATGAAGACCTATACAAGACTAAGGAATTAATTACCTAACATGGCACTACAATAGCAAAGGGAAAGAAGATAACACATCTGTTTTATATTTTAAAATTCTTTTTTAAGGGCATTCCATGGTTTTCTTGTTGCAAAGGACATGCGTAAAATAAGAGCTAGTGTGATCTAAATCTTTGCAGCTGGTTCAAATAGCGATGTGAAAAAAACCTCTATGGCTCCAATTTCTGTTTTTTGTCATATTTTGAACAATGCATTTAATAAAAAACAAACCTAGAAAATATAAAAGAGTCATTGATAGAGCATTTAAACCCAGGATATTTTTGTCCTGGTATCAGGGCCATTACAAGAGGACGCATGTGTAACAACTACTGCAAAATGGCCTTCAGAAAAACCAGTTTCCTCCCAAGGTAAAAACATTCTCTTAAACACAGCTATACATATAAATAAAAATGGTGCATAAATATTTAAATGTTTTAAACCACATCAGAGTGTGAATGACTGACTGGCTAATACAGTGCCTTGAAGGAATATTCTGAGTTTTTTTTAATGGAATTGTATATTTGATTAAGTAAAGCCATATGTCACGTAGCATATTGCTGACAGGTACATTCTATGAATAGTTGGTTCTGATTTATACAGGGATTTGGCAATGTTAACATGAGCCACAAGAGGATATACTTCTGTAATTGTTGCTGTAATTTTCTTGTTTCCTCCCATGTCAAGGGTACTTGCCACCAAGTTTTAATGTGGTAGGCATCTAACCCTGTGTATTCTAAAGTAAATACAGAAATGTACTACTTTGAAATTATAGGATGTTTGACATTGAAATGGCTTATGGAGGGTTATTAAGTTCATTGTTTCTAAGATGTTCAGAATTTGGTTTATCCCCTTTAGAGACGAGCTTCATTTCCCAAACTTGAATTTTATTATGTGTATAATGCTCATAGCCAGTATAATTGTTGCCAATGAGAATTATGAATTTAAGAAGACAGGTTATTTGAGTTCTCTACATACATTTTATCAGACTCATATCTGAGACAAGTCATTTATATCCAATATGGATGTACCAGACAGTTGAAACATGAAGCAATTTGATCTTTCACTTTTAGATCACAAGGTCAAGATTAACAGAAGCCTTCATCAGTGTCTGATTTCTCTGACTGGAGATTTTTCCCCTTTTGTAAAGTGATTAATGTTTTGTGAAAACAGATTAAGATTCCAGTTGCCACTTGCAGTTTGCTTTATATTTCTGTGTCATATCCCCAGATTTAGACAGAATAGCACTGAAAGAGAATTTTTAATTAAGCACTGTCATTATACTTGTGTGTCTTGTCTTATGTTTTAGTGTCAGAGGTTTATCTAAATGAGAGTTCCAATCGTATCCCCCTTTTTTTCATGTTCTTACACCTAAAGGAGAAAAAAAAACCTACATGCAGAGTAGTTTATGGAGATTATATAATGCTAAATGGGAAAATCTTATTGAAACTATGATTCCAGTTTGATTAAAAGTTTGTAATAAATGTATAAAATAAAATTGGATAGGATAAGATAGAATAAGAACAGAAAGGACTTTCAAGAGAAAAATTTTTGGAAGTTCACCAAAGTGTTAAATGCAGAATTTAAATGCTTTCTATATTTATTAGTTTCTATATGGTGACAATTTATTTATAATTCAAAAAAAATTTATTTATATATTTGTTCATTGAGAACTTACCTGTCATTCATAAACTAAGCACTGGAGACAATATTGTATGTAACACAGACCTGTCTCCTACTTTTATGTAGCATAGAGTTTAATAATGGGGACAATATTGAAACCCATAGTCATACAAGTAATTACTTATCCCAGTAGGGATAAGTGCTGTGATGGCAAAATACAGAGTGTTATGAGCTTAAACTAGGGGGGGAATCTGACCTGATCTGGGGAGGATCTCAAAAGCTAGTCAAGGAAATGACTTGAAACTAGAAACCCGGAAACTGAGTAGAAATAAGTCAAGTGAGAAGAAAGAGAGGTTCAATCAGAGTCAAGACACCAAAGTATGAAAGAGTTTGGTATGCTGGATAAATTGAAAAGAGGCCTTAGTACTGAAGGAGCAGACAAGGCCTGGCAGAGCTGGGCTATAGTGAGCAAAGGGAAAGTGATTCAAGATTTCGCAGGAGACAGACTATACAGGACATCTAAAACTCAATGGTAGTCAAGTTTGGAAATCATAGCTCATGATTAAAGACAAAGCAGAAATTATTATGATCAACAGCAAGTAATTTGTTGGTTAACTTTTTTGGTCATTAGTATAGCCATCAAATAAGACTTGGAGAACAGAGAGGTGTCCAAGAATAAGCTTGAAGCCCTTGTGTGCCTTTGGAATAATGAGTTATTTGGCAACTTCTAACCAGTTGCAACCATCGAGCACTTTCTATCTACTCTGGGGCTAGATGGCTAGAAGTGGATTCATCTGGTCTGGTCCTAATTCAGGCTGGGTTCCAGCTCCATTGATCCATAGACCTCTTGACTTCAGGGTTCATAATCACTTAAATCACCTTATTTGTGAGCGATAATCCCTTTTTTTCTTTTTCCCTTCAGTAAGTGCAGTATGGCATTCTGATATTATTTATACCCCTACCTGGGATATTTTATAGCCAAGTGGGAACCCACCAGTTACATGTTACCTCCCATTGTCTATAAATTGGTTCTCTAAGATTTTTTTCCCTTACATTCTCAAGTTAATCATTTATTTACTTTTTCTTTTAACTTACTACAATATGTTTGTTTTTTAATCCATAACCTAACCAGAGTAATAAAAAATAAGCAAGGAGGCCAGGCATGGTGGCTCGTGCTTATAAGCTTCAGCCTATGAAGCTGCCAGGGCTAGGGATCGCGGTTCGAGTCCCGCCTGGGGCCCGTAGCGAGACCCAGTCCCAAAAAAATAGCTGGGCATGGTGGCGCGTGCCTATAATCCCAGCTACCTGGGAAGCTGAGGCTGGGGATTGCTTGAGTCTGTGGTACCTCGGGCAAAAAGAGCCTGCGGTTCCATGGACAAAAATAGCAAGACCTAGTCTCAAAAAAAAAAAAAAAAAAAGGAAAGAAAAAAGAAGCAAAGAAATGTTCTATTTTTTGCCAGTGTTTATTATAACATCATTATGGAGACATCATTATATTGAGAAGGAGTTATCAACACAGAAACATTCTAGTAACTTGCTGAGCTTCAACAGATTAATAGAAGACATTAGTTGATTGATGACTATTAACTGAAATAGACACCAGCAACTTTTTTTCAACTAACATTTCTTTGAAAACTGCATCTTGGCTTACACTGACTCTGGAGTTGATCTGTTTTGTGTGTTCAGCCTCTTAAGAATAGAAGGAAAGTTATGGTTTTATTTACATCTCTCCCTGAGCAGATTTACACATGGGTGTGCGTTTACACACACACACACACACACACACATACACACACATATACACACACACACATCCCCTCCCTCACCCTTAACTAATCTGGGGATGTATTACCTAAATGATCCTTACTTTCTGTAGGGTACAAACTGTGGCTTTGGTAATTGGTCTTGATTGTTGCATTTAGATGCCGGGGACATGGTAATTCTAGCCTCCAGTACTCTGCACAAAAACGTGCACTACCCAGTACATGTTAATTCATTTTAGAATGTTAAGTTTGAGGGATCTTATTGTTCTTTTACTCTTCTGCATGTATGATTTATATTTCAGGAGTATAAATCAAAACATATTCTTGGAACATTTAAGATCTCTTTAAGGTATTTTTTGTGCTTATCCTGGAAGTATAGAATACTTTGTATACCAGAGCTAATGACAACAGATCTTTTAGTGTTTCTGTGTTGTAACAATCGCCACTGGGTAGACAGCTGCCAAACATCTTGCAATTAATCTGATGCACGTTGGCTTTCTTATTCTTTTTCTTTCAGAACAAATGCCCTGAGGTAGAGGAGTTGGTCTTCAGCCATTTTGTGATCTGTAATGACACACAGGAGACACTGCGGTTTGGCCAGGTGGATACTGATGAAAATATTCTACTGGCGAGTCTTCGTAGTCACCAGTACAGCTGGCGTTCTCACAAATCCCCACAGGTATTTGAGAAACAGCCTTACAAACACAGCAATTGTTAAGGTTGGGGATTTGTTTTATACTGCAGTTGTGTGCCTGTGTCCAGTTATTTCCCTTTTTAAATCTCCCAAGGAACCACACAGTGTAGCTACATCCGGCGGAAACCCAGAAATATTTAGAGAGGGAAGCACAGTACACCCATGCCAGTTGTATAATGGAGCATTCTCTTCGGCATGCATGCTATTGTGGCAGCATCATGTGGTGATTGGGAGGGCAGTGTGTAGAGCCACAGTTCATAGATTTGGATCATGGGTGTGTATCTTTGCTTTGTTTTCAAATTTTCAACTTTATTTTGCTTTGTTTCAACTTCCTCATATGTAAAATGGGTTTAAAAATAGTATCTATTTCCCAAGGTTGTAAGGACTAAGTGAGCTAATATGCATGAAGTACTACAATAATACTTGGTATACTGTAACATTATGTGTTGAATATTATTACTCATTTCTTCAGATTCTCACCATGTGCATACTCTGTGCCAGGCATGTGCTAACATTCAGAATTCAAAGCCAGGGAAGTCACAGCTCTTGCCCTCCTAGGACAGCTTGCGATCTGTGATGAAGTAAGCACAATGACAAATATGTCCAAGAGAGTGCTGAGGAAATACATAGCAGAGGGTATCTATTTTCCAAGTGGTATAATTCCATTTTCCTGTCACTTTAGATGGGAATAATTAGAGGGATGTGCCCTGCAGGGATAATATGAAGATGAATTAAACACAAAGATGTGGTCTTAAATGAATAAAAGAAATCCTAGGAAGAACTCTCAAGAATAATGTATTTCTAAAATTCTGGGTAATAAGGAAACTACTGTCTGCTTGTGATTAAAAGAAAGTCATTAGATTAGAGAACAAGTTTTCCCATCTGGCCTATAGACCAACTTCAGAATATGTTATACCCTCCAGCTCCCTCCTGCCCTTTTTTTTTTTTCCAGTAGCTCGATTCTGATTTCTTACTTGCTTTTTCATCATATTGCCACACCATTAAAATTAAATTTGGAAAAGTAGATACAGTGCAATTCTTAAGTATATTCATTTAATTCTAGTTAATCTGACAGGACAGTCAGACTACATAAAACCTTTTTTATAAAAGTTCTTAAAAATTTTCTCATGACATGATATTGCACTAGTATTTTTAGAGTGAATGGCATGCCTTTATTTTCTAAATTGCTTCTGGGAACTTTTCCATATTAGAATTTTTAAGTTGTTTGCTCCTTGTAGCATAGCTAAGGGACATTTTGTTTGTTTCAAAACGAAGTTTCTTTTTTTTTTTTTTTTTCCTAAAATTAACACTTGAAGTTCCTACCACCCAGAAACAAACCATGCTAATGCTTGTATAAAATTTTAGATTTTTGAAGGGTTTTCATGGCAGTTGCATTTCCAGCAGTGTCTAGCAGTGGTGGGAAAGAAACCTCTGAGAAGCTGCAGTAATGCTGCAGGCCTTAACCAGTAGGAAGCAAAGCAAAGAAAGCTTCATTTTTGCTCAGCCATTTTAAGGTGCTTAGACTGTTGCCCTCAAGATTCCTTGGACACTGGAGCCAGAATGGTAGGGAAATCATACAAATACAGTGTTCTGCATGTTAAGGACATATAACGTCTACATGGGAAGGAAATCAACAGAAAAGCTAAACCTTTCATGTGAATAATTTCTGTATCTTTTCAAGGTCTTTTTGCATTTATTATTAGTTTGTGTTCACTCTATTCCTGTGTGGTCTGTTATTTGTTATGTATATTTTATAAATAAGGAGACAAATGGAAACATTAAGTTAGATTTGGGACTGAATCCCATATCTTTTGATTGTCACTGTAGTGTTAATGCCACACCACTCCAAACTCTACTAGGTTTTGGCCACATGATTGTATGTTAGAATAGCAGGCTTTGAAGTTTCCAGAGAAGTTTCCTGAGAAATCATCCTCAGTCCAGTATGGACTCTTGTAAACTTTTAACTATATATTACCAAAAACAATAAGAATGTTTTAATGACAAATTAGGACAAAAAGGGTAGTTAATTTTTTTCTTTTTAATTTGTAACTACATCCTGTGGATATAAATTTTAAGATGAGCTATGGTCACTACAATCATCAAGGTAAAACTCAGATCAAAACTGTAAAAATACTGTCTCATACTATATGTGTGCTGAGGCGAGTATGTTTTAGGATCCTCTAAAGCCAGAGTTCTTATTGGCCCCAGAGGTCTTCATGAAATTCTTCACATTCACAATTTCAAAATCTTCCTTGTTCTAATGAGAGATTACATCTGAGGATCAGCCACTTAGCTTCGAACTGCACCTGGAGGTAGTCACGGACCCACTAGTGAGCAAACTGTTCTTTTTTCCAGACTCCAAGTCATATCCTGCACTGCCCGGCAGGCTTAGAAACATTTGTGTCCGCATGTTTATGCTATGCATGTTTATGGGTGTTAGTCAAATCATAGTCTCAGGGAGGATTTCTAAAGTTCATAGAACTTAACTCCACTAAACAATGTAGTTTATATTGCAGATATCAAGAAAGTGGCAATGACACCTGGAAAGGTTTCAAAGAGGTCAACATATCTTAGAACCACACAGGAGGTTGCTAACAACAGTAAGTCCCAACAGGATGGGGAGAAGCATGGACACAACCAATTCCAAAATCCAAAGCTGGAAAATCTTTGAGAATTGAAAAGTTATAAATGCTCCTTATAGTTTCTAACACATGTTCTGAGGTAGGATCTCTTAAAATGCTGGATATCCAACAGCAGTTTCTTGCCTAAACAAACAAAGGAAGAACAAAACTATTTCCCAGGGAATAATTGAACATACTCAGCTGCACAGTCATATGTGCCACCACAAAAGGCCCTTAAAAAATCCCACTTCAGTAGACTTCAGATCAGATTGGATGAGAACAATAACCAGCAAGAGATTAGTCTTCAAAGAAGTACTTCACATTATATAAAGTTGAATTCAGGGACCGGAAGTGTGAGTTTATGGAATCTTTCCCCAGAAAAGGGGCAGAATGTGTAGCTCAAAGTCAAGAGAAGCTTTGTTTAAGTTAGCCAGATTGAATGTGGTTACACTTTTATTCACAAGTAGAATTTGTGTATTGGCTATTCAAGTTAACCTTCCAAGTTAATAGAAAACACTAATTGTTAATTTAACTGCTTAAAATAGAAGTGCCTCTTCCTTGTTTATGCATATTTATATTTACTTTCACCCCTTAAAAGCAATCATAATTTATAGTTCAAGCATTCTTTTAAGAATTGCAAATTCTTGCTATCAGTGACATGATTCCAGTAACCAGACCATCAAGTAAGGTGGGCTCTAGACATAATGATAGAAAAGAATAAAATATTTCTTAAAAATGGTTATAACAGAGAGTTTCATAAACTCATGTGAAAAATGGCAGATATTTAGAAAATGCCAGATGCAGTAGGGTAAAAATTAATTTCAAAGAACATCTAGGAAATACTAATCCGACTTAGTCACAATAATGTTAACTATGCGTCACTGTAAGAAAGTGGGCAGCCTTTTCTTCTTGGGACCAGATAGGAAATATCACTTATACTTTCAGGGCCTTACAGTCTCTGCCCCAGCAACTCCCACTGCACATAAGCAGTTATAGTCACGTGGCTGTGTTCCAATATAATTTTACAGGCAACAAAATTTGAATTTCAGCCATGTTCACATATCCGGCATAGTCTTCATTTGTTCCCAAATATACAAACCACTCTTAGTTCACCAGATACACAGAAATAAGTGGCATGTCAAATTTGGTCTACCAGCCAGTATATGCCAACCCTGCTCTTTCAGTAGACATTGTCACCTCAAAGTTAAATATTAAATTGTTTTCACTCCAACCCAAATAATGTCCCTAATCCTTGAAAATCTGGCAGAATGTCTCAGAAATTATGGATAAATGGCACAGAATAGCTTAAATCTAATTCTTATATAGTCAGCCTTTGCTCATCATGTATAATAAAACATATTATACTTGTTCTGGGCCTAATCAATGTATAGACCGAAAACTTTCGATGTCTCTTTTAAATGTAAACATTCTCTAAGGTTAGGTCTGCTCCTTTTTTCCTTCTCTTTGAAGGGAATGTAACAACAGATTTTGAGTATCTATCTATTTTTAATGATAATTACAGCTATCAGGTTCATTAACTAGGCTAATTCTTGGTCACTTTTCACTCTTTCCACTTCCTTGTTGCCTCGGCCACAACTTAAAACAAATAAATCTTGGGGAGGTGAGGAAATATTCTATGCTGGCAAAGTGTTCAAACTGCTAACTTTTTCAGGTGTTTGCCTATGCTTTTATATGACACATCACATGCTTGTTAAAATTGTTGTAGAAAGGGCAACTGAGAAGACACCATCACACACATTGTTCATTTCTTTTGTAGAAGCAGTTTTCATAAGCATCATAGCTGTGGAAAAGGCCATAATATTTGACCCAGTAAATTTCCTAGTCATCTACTGTCAAGAAATAATACAAATTAAAATGCCTATACAAAGAAATATTGTAGCAATGTTATAGTAGCAAAAATTTTCAAACACTAAAATTTCACTTTCAATTAAATAGCTAAGTAAATTGTGGCATGTCTTTAAAATATGCCATTTCTCAGAAGAGCAGGCTATAAAATTTTATAGAAACATTATGATCTTAATAATATAGGAACAAATGCATAGAAAACTACTGGAAGGAGATATATCAAAATGTTACCCATGATAACCTGAGAGGTGATTTAAGATATTTTTCTACTTTATTTCATTTTAATATACTCTTTCGACTTTTTAAAATAAAAGATAATAAATCTGAGAGAAATTAAGTATAAACTCTGAAAAGATTTATATGCACACTAGAAGATACGCTTTTCAAATACTAAGTGAAAAAATGTTAAATATATGAAGAATGGTTATATATTCTCATATAAACTACTGTAATAGTTTTTTCAATTATTAGTTAAAGCTTTGCCCTACTCCAGTCTGTCTTTAAAACTACGTCTTGAATAATTTTCCTAAATAATATTCTGGTTATTATACTTTTCTGTCCAAAAATTTTAGTTTCTCCCATCATACATTAAATAATATCTAAGTGACCTGACAGTCAAGGCAGAGTCAATATACTCAAAGCCCTATGGTCTACTATTAATTCTCTGTAGCTGCTTATTTAATCTCCCTCCCTTAATTAAAATCACTGTTGATTAGTTTCAGTTAGTAAATGTTCATTTACTGTGTGTAATTACATATATACCGTTTGCTAAGGGACATATAATGAAGGAGTCAGAAAAGTAAATGTTACTATAAGCATGATTAGTGTCTGCCAGGGTATTGAAGTAGCTCAAGACAGGGAGAAATGATGGGTGATTGAAATAAAACACTAGCCAATGGAAAGAAAAGCAAAAGAATCAAAAAGTAAAATCAGTTGTATCTAGATCGAGACTGTCTTAATTATGACTCAAGAAACTATTTCCAAATCTATCTGAGAATAGTAATCCTGGCAAGGCTTCCTGGTAAGAGGTATAAATAAGAGTTAACTAGGTCAGTGAAGAGAGAGCAAGGGTACTATTCCAAATAGAGAAAACAATAGGTGGAAGCCATAGAGGCATGAAACACACAGAAGTAGAAAAATTATTTGGCTTTAGTATAAAGTGTGTGTATGGAACTGCGGAAGGAGGAAGTAGGTGAAGGCCACAGGGGTCCTTATATGCTGTGCTAATAAGCAGTTTTAATAGTGTCTTGAAGTAGTGGTTACACAAGGCAAGAAATCTACATACATGTAAAGATTTATGTTGGCTTTCCACAAATTGCCTCCTTAGCACAGTAGGCAGCGCGTCGGTCTCATAATCTGAAGGTCCTGAGATTCATGCCGGCTTTCCACAGTGGCTAGATTTTTAAAGAATGAGTAGAACTTGACCCAGTAGGTAACAGAAGGGAGCACATCAGGCAGAACCAGGAAATTACATAATCAACATGTCACATTCAAGAAAATTCAGATTTTGTTCAGAATAACTCAGGCATAAAAATGAGATGTGTGCTGGTACACTGGCTCATAGGATAGCAGTGATAGGAATGTCCTGATTGTAGGGTTAGCCAATTTTCACGGTGTAAATATTCCCACCATAGCCGATTTTAAGTTGCCAATGATTTAACAACCAGCTCACAAAATTCCTGACTATTTAGCAATTGTTTCTCACAAGTATAAGCTAAGTCAACCACACCATCATTTGGAGGAGTTCTAAAGAGCATGGCAAAACATTTTGAGGAAATATATTGCAGATAATGGACAGCTTTTGACTACTGATGGGTTTTAAGGGAAGGAATACCAAGTTCACATTTGCATTCAGGAAAGATTCCTGTGGTATAGTTGAAAGACAGGAGATTGAGAATATAAAGAGAGTGGTATGGACAGAGGTGCATAGTTCAAGAGCGAGAAAAATGATAACATCTGAACATCTGAAGATAAAAGTTGTAGATTGGTGTAAATGCCTAACAAACATTTCTGTGAATAATAACTATAAATTCTGAGAAAAGCACAAAAACAACTACCTGAGGGCTCTGGAGACTGAACAAAGGCAGGCAGATTTTGAAACAGACTTTAAACTTTTGAGCAAATAATCTTTACAGAGTGATTTTTTTTTCTTTTTTTCTCTTTTTTTTTTTTTTTTTTGGTGGCTTTGCCTTGAAGGCCATTGTAGCTGTGGCATTGCAGGAGTCACCTATCAACTTTGTGTCCCAAGGTACCAGGGGAAAGAGCTCAGGCAACCAGAGCTGCTAGAGAGTAGGGAGAAAGCCTTTAAAAAGGAAAGCCAGAAAATGGAAAAGTAACATGTTTAAATTTGGGCCAACTGTTGACTAACAGCAGAACCACACATGCATGGGAGGCAAACTGGAAGCAGCTTTATACCCATGACTCAAAGAAGTGAACTAATATGCACAACTCCTCACCCAGGTTTTAGAGTTCAATTTGCATCTAAACAACCTAAAATGTACAGTGTTCACAATATACTTGATATTTCTCAAGAATCTAAAATAAAAAGTTGCTCTTCTAAGGGAAAAAAATAACAAATTTTAATATAAATTTAAAATAATAAATGCCAACCCCAAGATGACTCGGAGATTAGAATTATCAGACAAATATTTTCAAATAGCTACTGCAAAGGTGAAAGGATTTTGCAGATCTCATGAAGACCCCAAGTTTAGTTGGTTTATAGTTAATCAAAAGAGAGAGAATGAGTTCTGGGTGAGCCAAATTTAATAGGATCAAAGCCTTAAAAGATACCTGATGCTTCTGTAAAGAGAGAGAGGCATACCTGCTGGCCTTGCAGAAGCAAATGATCTGGAGTGACTGCCCAATAAAGAGTTCTGCAGCATAAGGATCTATGAGACACCTTCAAGACCTGAGGCTGCCAGTGTCAGTCAATAAGAAGTCACACCCTCCTCATCAAGCCAAAAGCAAATAAATTCTACCAATAACCTGTGTGGAAGTGGTTTCTTTCCACGTCAAACCTCTGGCCCAGCTGACACCGCAGCTATGGTCTCATGAGACATGGAATAGATGATCCAGATAAGCTATATGAGATAATAAATGTGTGTTGTTTTAAACTGCTAAAGTTGTAGTGATCTGTTACTCAGCAATAAAAACATAATACAGCACAGCAAGAAAAAAATGTTAATGAGCTTGAAGACAAATTGATAAAAATCTTCATACAGTCTGTAAAAGAGAGAGAGAAAAAGATTCAAACAAAATGAGTAGAGCATCAAGGACCTGTGGCACAATTTCAGAAGGTCTAATATATGCATAAGTGCAATCCAAATATGATAGATGGATAGATAGGATAGATTATATAGATTTAAACAATTTCAGAAAATTTCCCAAATTTTGTGAAAGATAGAAATGGTTAGATCCAAGAAGCCCACAACACTCCAATCAGGAATTTCAAAGGAGTTCACACTCAGGCACCTCATGATAAAACTAATAAAAACCAGAGGGAGAAAATCTTAAAAGCTGATTAAGGAAAGTGACATATTACCTGTGCGAAATTATAAAAATGTTATGGACTTCTCTAATGGAGGCTAGAAGACAGTGGAACAAAATCTTTAAAGTGCTGTGAGAAAGTTTATATTGGAAGAGAGGGAGGAAATTTGGGAGCTTATAATCACTAGGATTTGTGTATTGATCATGGAAGAGGGGTTCAAGTCAGAGGTTTCAGACCTAGGTGACAGTTGACAGTATCACTGTATTGGTCAACAGCACAGGGAACTGAGTAGGACTGTTTTTGATACCAAGAATGGGGAAGAATATGAAAGTACAAAAGTTGATCCTAGAATCCATTTGGTCATTGATTTTTAGGTTCCATTGTAAGGTAGGAGGAATGATACATTGAAGCCCAGATATGAAACCATAAATATTAGGGTTTTACTCCTAAAGTTGGTTAACTGTAAGATTGGACAGTTTCTTAATTACTTGGTACTTTAGCTTCCTCTTCTGCAAAATTAGGAGATGACTATGAATATCCCGTGAAATAGCATTTAAAAGGTGCCTTGTAAAGAATTCAGCTCTTTCCCTCCCAGAACTAAAAAAAGACCATTGTATTTGGCTTTCAGGAGCTCATTGGTGGCTCCAGGAAACATTTTCGGTGGCAAGATAGAGATAAACACCAGACTACAGTGAACTGAGAAATGAATGGGAGGTGAAGAAATAGAATGGGTATAAATTCTTTGAAAAAAAACAAAAAACTTGAAGGTTGTTTGCTAAAGAAGGCTGTAGGGTCAAATAAGGGTTTTATAAAGCAGAAACTAGGGTTGTTCATTTAGGAGAAGAAATAAGTGGCCACGAGGTGCATCTCTTGATGTAGATGAGATTATTAATGGTATAAAGTGTTACAAGGGAGAAGAGGAAGGAATGCAGATCATACAACACTTTACTAAAGTGATTTTCCGCAATGTCCAATCCTATGTTTTGCATTCAATGAATGCTTACTAAATAAATAAATATTGAGATTTCTCACAAAGTTTCTGACATTTCTCAAAAATATAGATTTAAAAGCTTATTTTAACAGCATAAAAATTATAAACACTATTTACACTATGCTGAATGCTATTGTAAATATCACACACACGCACACACAAAAGCAGGTCCTCTGAAATAAAAAAGCATACTTCGGTATATTGTTAATGCAATTGGACTCTTAACTAAGAATTTCTTCTGGTCTCCCCTTCCTCCACCCTTTTCACCTCCCAATGACCTTGAAAGAAAACTTATAAAATAAGAGAACACTAGGTGAGAGGATTAGCAGTATACTTCAAGTGAGGCCAACTTTGAGATTCACATGTATGTCTAATTCTTCCCATTTTTGTTTAAACTTTATGTTTATCCCATGAAATATTATTAATGTTGGTTATAAACTTAAAGTACATGGTGCTATTACTAAACATTATAAATTTAAAATAGATGACATTAAAGTTAAATTTGCCATATATTGTTTCTAATCCTGAAAATTGTTCCCCAAAAACCCACAGTGTCATCCTTATTATTGTATAGTGCACAGCTGACTATAGTTAGCAGTTCCATTCAGGGTAGAAGAATTGTATGCCTTTGCTCCCTGGTGGCACTAGCAAGCTTTTTATTGTTGCTGACATTAAGATCACTAAAATCAGCAGTGAGGTAAACACTTCTTGGAACCATCTGGCAAGAATTTTAATCCCAAATACTCTGTAAACTCTGACTCCGCTTGAGTACCCCAAACCTACTACCCGGTCACCATCAACTGCATTTTTATTTCAGTTTTTAGCAAAAGTAGAACAGCAGCATAGGGGACCCATAGGCCCAGGCCTGAAACCATTCCTAAAATATTTTTAGTTTCATAAGAAAGTCCAGGAAATTTAAACATTCTCAGAGGAAGGTTATAGTGCCTTCTGAAGTCATCAGTAGAAGTAATCAGGACCCTAACTGTTTTGATCATCAAGTATCTAATGGAGAGAGTATATGGAATTCCTTTATTTTCTTTTGGGAAATGCATTTGCCTTATAGTGTATTAAATTAGAGGCAGGAGTTTTCTTTTTTCTACATATTTTAAAGTTACTCTGTAAAAATGATTTGCAGTATGACCCAGTGAAGACTTTTAAAGCCTTTCACAAGAAATGGCAAAGATAGGATTGTGATAGGGTACATTATCCTGTCCCAGGGCTGATTTCTGGAGTTTTCTAGAAGCCTGCTTGAAAAGAACTGACTGGGGATTATTTCAGCTGTGAAGCACCCAGAGGAATGACTGCTGGTGCTGCTAATGGTCTCTCTGTCCCTCTTCTGGCAGTAAATTTTAGTTATTGAAATATAGCTTTGGAGGAAAATGTACTGAAGATTCCTTAAGCTTTTTACAAGACACTCAAAGGCTTTTCACAAGCCAGTGCTCTGCAAATGTGAATTCTTGATATCTAAACATAAAGGTCCTTTACTGAACTAATTTTAATACAGAGTGCTGGGAGAAAGGGAATGCAGCTGGGCCATTAAAGCATGGGATTTTGCCATTTTTTAAGTAATGGGAAATACTGATTAAGAATGTTCTAAAGATTTCCGCATACATAATGTGATTGTCTTTAATCATAATCTATTACCACAAGTCTGTGTAAAAAACACATTAACTCTATTAAAGACAATGGCATACCTATTACACTGTGGCACTTTTTAATTATTTCCATGCTAAACAGGATATTGAAGAGTTTATTATCTAAAGGTCAGAATAATGCCCAAGACATGGCCAAGCCCAATGAGTGTCAGATGCATGGAATGTTGGATGACTTCATAGTTATGAAATTATTTCATTTCTCATGATAATTCCTGACTTGCCAAGTTAGTGAATTTTAAGAACTCTGAGAGCAGATTTTAAGATAAATGTGAAATAATCCATACTTTTGGAGTCAGGGACTTCCCTTCAGGCATTAGTTCATATTTGACTTGCTTGACTTACACTTGGGGATAAAATGAGTTAGGACAAGGTCTTAGATACCACTTAGATTTCTTTCCCTGACTGGGAAAGAAAACCAACTTGCACAACTTTGGCTGGCTCATGTTTCTCGTTATACAGGCACTAAGAAGCAGCGGTTGCCATGAAATACTTTATTTAACCTTTACAAAAATGTTTTCTTAGTATGGCAAGGCTGTTTAGTTAAATGAAAATAAATAACTGTAAAAATGTTGGATTTCTTTTATATCCATCTGTTGACTTTTTTTTGCTAATTAAAAATAGGGAATAACTATTATAATTGTCTAAATTGCCTTGATGACTAAAAATAAACAGAAGATTACATAAAACTACTTAGTCTTTTCTTAGGACACATGTTTGCATGTCTTCTATTTAACATTAAACTAAATTTTGCTTAATAATGAGCATTACATTTTACATGTGAGAGACATTTAAAAGAAAGTTTTTATTCAAGCCTTGGTTAGATTTCTGTTATTTATATTTAGTCAGTATTGATTTTCAAGCAAGCAAAACTGACAATTGACTCACAAACTCAGGATATTTATCCAGATCACAGTGATTATCAAACAGTATATCTGGCTTTTTATCTGACTTCCATTTCTCAGCTCACCTAAAATTATTCTTTATCATGTCCATCCAACATACTCTTATCTCTAAAGATTTGAGTCCAAACAAGTACCTGACATTTCATATTTTACAGACAGAACATCCTTTTTTGTGTGCACATACATCAAATTTCTCTGCATTTTCACTTTTCAGTCTCATTGCTATCAAAGGTAAACAGTGCTATCAAAGATAAACAGTCTGTCAAGAATTCCGGATGTAAAGCAGCTATTAGTATCACAGCTAATGTTCTTTCAGGCATGTGTCACTTAACTATAGGGAAATCCACATGCCTTAGAAACATGAAAACAATAGATATGTGTGATGCTGAAACAAGGCTATGTGTAATTTCAGACTTTTTTTTTACTGTACGTGTTTGATGATTTTATGATTGACATGCTCCAAATACATTATGTGTAAAATTATACTGTAATACTTGACATGATTTGATTATTAAATATTTTTGAAAGTATTTTGTGAAGTATTTTTTCCTAATTTAATTTACATTTAGACAAATTTTGCCCAAGTTTACCTAATAAGCACCCCATTGTTTAGTAGATATATATATATTTATAAAAGTACCACTACTCTTTACCCAATTCTTTGAACTTATTTTTCCATAAGTATATAAATTTTAGAAAATCTACATTTAAAATAAATCTCTTAATTATAATTATAAAACTTTTCTGTGACTTGATTATAGATATATTATAAATATATTAAAATGCTAACTTTCAACATTTGCTAAAAAAGTGTCATATTTGACAGTGTCTATATTCATGAAGATTCAAGTGACTAGCAAAAATTACAGAATGAAATAGCATAATGTTAAAGCTCTGAAGACTACAGATACAAGACCTGAATGGCATTATTTCAAATAGTTCAACTAAATGATTATCAGTTACTTAGTTTTAATATCTTTGCTGCTTCAATCCCTGTTGTTTTTTGACAGTTGAAGTTCTGAGGGGAAATGGCAGCTAGTGATCTAAGAGTGCACTGCTTTTTCAAGACTGCATACATAACTTCCTCCAAAACAAGATCAACCCTCCTAAAGCACTGTTTTTTGTTTTAGTATACCTCTTTTCTTTTTGGAATCAAAATTCAGTAGTTCTGTTTGGGTTATGATCAAAGCTATTAGAGGAATGTAAGCTGATGAGTTCATACTATAAAGTTAATCTTCCAAATTACATTGACAGGAAGTTGTTTGTACAAATGGTTTGAAACCATAGCTTGCTACTTTTATGACTTGTCTTTGTAATATAATCAATGTTTTGTAGATATTAATTTTATATAGAAAAAAACCACTCCAAGTTAGACTGTTGCCTGCTTTTGTTTACCAGAAGTACAGTTCTGTATATCTTTCACTCTATTTCAACTTGTCTTTATTCATGTTATTCTTTTGGATAATGTGTAAAATTTGTCTGCTCATCAAAATTTTGACTTCCTCAAGCAGAATACTTTGGTGTCCTAAAGCGATTTTTCCTTCCTCGTAATTGTTTCTCTTGTTGAAATCTATTTCTCTTACTCGCTTGTGAGAATTCTCAGTACAAGTAATGTGTTGCATTCCTCTCTATAACGTCCATACGTAGTATGGTTAGTTTATGGTAAATATTTAGTCACTCTTGATTCTAAAAGTACTTGCTAAATAGAAAAACAAAAACTTTCGCCTGGGGGAAAATTCAAATAATTACAAGAATCATCTGAATAGTGTAGTAAGCCAGACCCTGAACAAGGAACTATAGAGGCCACAGATCAAGTAGAAATACATAATATCTTTTTACTGAAAATGCAGGTTTTGTGTGCTATTAGATGCCTTTTGTCTTAATACCATTAATTTTATCTGATTGCAAAATGATACATATTTATATTATAACACTTGGATATTACATGAAAACACATACAAAATTAAGCTTAAAACATTTAACACCACAACTCTAAGATAACTAATATTAGCATTTTGGTATATTTCTAGCCATTTTCTCCCTTAGGGTTAGGGATAAGTAATTTTTTTCATCTTACAAAATTGGTGTGCATACTGTATATACCTATTTTTAATAGATTTTCAGTTGGTTTATTGCTAACTAATGTTAATATTCATGATGTTATTTTTTTTAATAGTCTGGGAAGATTGTACAACCTAAATATGATTAGGAATGGGGGCTTTGAAAAAGTGCACCTCAGTTCAAATCTTAAACCTTTCCTTCCCCAGCACTGTGGTCCTGAACAAGTCATCAACCTTTCTGTACCTCATTTTGTTTTTCCATCTGTAAAAGGAAGCAAAAGGGCTGGGGCACGGTAGTGCGTGCCTTTAATTACAGCCTATAAAGCTAGACCAAGATTAGGAATCCTTTGAATCCGTGGGTTGGAGACCGGCCTGGGGCAACACAGTGAGACCTAGTCTCAATGAATGAATGAACAAAGGAATGAATGAATGAATGAATGAATGAATGAATGAATGAATGAATGAATGAATGAATGGATGGATGGATGGATGAATGGATGGGTGGGTGGGTGGAAACAAAAGTACCTACCTTACAAAACTGTTTTAAGGGAGAAACAATAAGAAAATATGTTAAAAAAAACTAAGCCCAATGCTTGGCACTTAAGTGTATGGGTCTAATAAATGATAGATGTAATGTTTTACAATATTTTCTTTAACCAATTTCCTCATGTTGCCACTTTTTCATTATTAAAACAGGGATAAACAAAATCTTTGCACATATCTGTAATTATTACCTCAAGATAAATTCCTCTGTAGAACTGATGATTCAGTGAGTATCTGAAAGTGACATTTTTGATAGAAGGATTACCCGCAGCTACAATTTTCATTCTAACCAACATTTTGTGTTCTTGCCAGGTTTCCCTCTTTTCTAAGAGGTTGTTTCATGCTGATTGTGCGGTATTTGTGGCCTTCATTGAATTCAGCCTTGAGGGAAAACCTACAAGCATTTATATTTTGTGGAAGAATAAAGTACCCAACACTTGTGTGATGACAGTAAAGCCTCCATTATATCACCTCCTGAAAGATTAATTTGGAAAGCTTTCCTTCTCTTTCCTCTTTTTCTTCCAAAATACATTGTATCAGAGTCCAAGTTATTTACCAGAAAATAATTCAGTTCGATTTGTTTCCACTTTATCATTCTTTTAAGTGTGAGAATATGTGCTATGAAAGCAAAATGATATGTCAGCTCCTGAGAATGCCTACACTATGTGTGACATCAAGCATTAGCCATTCTCTAGAAATTCATGTACTTGATTTTTAGCATTATTTCAGAGACTCAGAATATTCTGAAATTAAACTGCCTTGAAAAAAAGCCAGTAATGAACAGCACATTTCCTTTTATTTTTCATGTTAGTTTAGTGGTGTGAAATATACTTTCAGTGCCACAAATGCATTCCAAATAAATAGTTTAACTTTGATTTGTTTAATTTGATCTGTAGCTTTCCAGACATTATTATTTTAAGTAGATTTTTTTAATGGATATTGAACTTTATTTTCACTCATGATTGACACCTACCATATCATTTGGGATCTTCTTTATGCTTTAATGTCAGTATTCCAATGTCTGAATTATGGATTTGAAGAACAACATTGATTTATAGTTTAATTTTAGCCTCCACATAAAGCAGAATCTCCTATGTCACTCAAAATAGGAATCATTTCTAATATTTTGATTTGATACTCATGATATTTTATCTACAAATATCATGAATTTTTAAAATCTCTACCTTAGTTACTTTTCAATAATATTTATTCAATAACTTTTACTTGATGCCTCTGTATACTAGACTCTTAGAATGTAGAAAGAATTTTAGAAGTTTAAAAAGGGAATACCTCAGCTTTTGTAGGTATAATATAGTATATCTACTTTATATATTTATATATATACACATATTAATATAGTCATATATGCTGCAATTTATTTCATGTGGGCCACATGTCAGTTTTTTTAGAAAATGAAAATTCTTTAAGAAATACAGGGTGGGAAAGGTAGAAAAACTTTTGAGGTTAAGATTTTCAAATTAATTTTAACACATGACTAATAAATTACTTTCAAATGTAAAAAATTCAGGTGAATCTGAAGGCAAATTTTTTAATTTGTAATTATGTCGATAGAAATAATCTTGATAATGGTTTTAAAATTAATAGTGAAATAAACAGATGTCTGCTACCTTCTTCATTTATACTTAATATATGATTTAAAATTTTTTCTTAACTAGTCCTTTCTTTTTGGTGTGGTCTGTTTTCCTAAATTTCATCTTGTTTTTCTTTCTTCCATCTATTGATTCAGGAATTTTCCCTTTGGACATGACTGTGGGTGGTCCTTAGAGCTGCTCCCCAGCTCCTTGATCAGTAATTCAGTTTTAAGTTTTATTTTGTATTAAAAAAAATAGTGGAAAGCTGTATATTCTCCCATTTGAGGTCTTCAGTGGAAAAACTATGGATTTAATCTGGTTGCCAGTGCAGCTCTAGGATGGAGAAAAGGGAGTCTGCTGGAAAGAAAAGAAAATGTAGCCTGTTGTGTCCTTCCAGCAAGTGTGGCTGCTACAACCTGCTTATTTTCAGTTCCTGTTGAAAAGTTTAAATAAGAATAATTCCTGTTTGACTTTTCTTCACCCAATGGAAAATATTAGACACTAATTAAGTAGACCAAAGAGAATGAAAAACCTGAATAGAAAAGATGGTAGAGGAAGTGAGTCAGTAAGGGAAATTTAATAGACAGGAAAGGAAATTTCTCAGTTGATAAGAGAACATAAAAAAATACCTTGGGCTCCAGGCAAAGGGGCTCCTTGCTTCACCAAGACCACTTCTCCCTCTCCATGATATTTATGGCCTGAGAGTTGCCTCTCATCTTGACTATTGCTGTTGTCTTCATTCTGCCTCCATACTTCACTCTTAAATACTTTCAGCACATTGCTCACCTCTGCAGAAGGCTTCCTGAGCTACCTAATTACTGGTTAAAGTAGTAATTCCTTAGCTCAGTAGATCAGTGCTGGACAGAGTCTAGATCTATCTGTCTGACCTTATCCCTCATTCCTATTCTCTATTCAGGTGAGATTATTAACTTTGCCCCAAGCATGCTTGCCCCAAGCATGCTTTCTTTCCAAGTTGAAATCCTACCCAAATTCTGACTCCCATCACTTCATGAAACTTTCCTAATCACCACAGCCTAAAAGAGACTGTCCCTTCTCTAAATTTCCTACCTCTCTTCATGCCTCCTGCTAGTTACTTGTATATGTCTTTTGATGTGATATCTTAAGCTCCTTGCAAGGCAAAGAACACAGCTCTTCCTCCATGGTGCCTAGCATATTGCCCACCTTACAGTACCTGAGTACTAAAAATATATTAAATGAATGATAGAAACCTTATTAGGATCCCATCATATTAACATAATTTTCACATTGTTATGCCTACTTTTATATAGTTCCTTCAGTACAGAAATAAAAGTAGATATGTAAGTGTTATTAAATGATGACTTTTCATAGTAGTGAAATTTAGTTAGTGTGTACAACAAGAATTGAGCTTCCCACCCTCACATGGTTAGCTGAACACTGCTGTCCCACATCCAAATTAATTATACCTCAAGGCAGAGAACTAAAATACTACTGAAATTCCTTTTTGCATATTTACTTTTAGAAATGTAAGCCCTTCTCTAATAAATTATATGTGTGCACACATGCATACACATGTTTATATCAGTTGTCAACAGGAGTTATATGATTTTAAACAGTAGACCAAACATTACAAATATTCAGTTGGTGATACTTGGGGGGAGAAGTGTTATGTTTCTCTCCCATTTAACTTTCCTGTGTGAACTAAATCCAAATGTGTCTGAATTTTCATATTTCAAAGAAAATATCTACACCAACTTTCTGAGAACCAATAGCTCCCAATTGAAACCTCCCAAAATATTCCCCAGTGATTCAATCATTAAAAGCTGTATACATAGAGGGAACAGCTACCTAAAACTGACCTTTTATGCAAATGTGAACCCTCAATAAAAATTACATTGTGTACATTAAAACTTCTTTAGAAGCTGTGGAATTTTAGGGAAAAAAGAACTTGACCTTAAGTACCTTGCCTCATTATATTTTTGTCATTTCCAGCTACTAGTCCTCTCCAAAGAAAACAACTTTCTTGTTTCTTTAGTTTTGTGTGTGCCCTGAGCTTTATTCCCAATTGCTGCTATAAAAACCTGAAGTGGTTCCAAACACCACTATTGTTTTTCCTTTTTTTCTGTAACTAATATTCAAGCATCAAAGATACTGTGGTACTTTTATGTTGTAGAGTATATATATAAAACCAAATTTTCCTTAAAAGTATTTGCTGTCCAGGACTTTCTTAAAGCTTTTCTATTTCCTTTTTAGTATTCATCCAAATGAGAGCCTTTTGATTTCACAGGATCAGGGTTGTGTGGCAGAAGAACTACTAGAGTGGAGCCATGTTCTGCTCCTGAGTGGAGCAGGAAGATAAGTTAGATTTTCTTGCAGTATTTTGAGATATTTACTAACAGAAAGTTCCTCCCTTAATTATCCATCAAAAAACCATATTGTAATGACCAGTGACCTTGGGAATTTTTTAAGTATTTATAGTTACTCATCCTAACGCTAAAGCTAAAAAATAACCTATCAAAGGACTTGTTATTATTTCCATGTAAATCCTTAAAATATTTGTTTTTAAGGTTCATTATAGTCTTACAAAGTGTTTCCTAAGTTCTCTTTACTCTGTTAGTTGGGAAAATGGTTCATGCAATTAGCCTTAGGTTAGCTGTTAGTAAAAATTATAAATGATTTGAAGAAAAAATATTGTTTGTGTATAATATGTTTTTCCTAAAATGTCAGTTTTATTTCCTTAAACTTACCAGTCGTAGAGAACATTTTCATTTACACATGTTTCATAAAGAAGTGGTAATTGTTTTGGAATACCTGTTCAGTGAAACTTGTTGATTTATTTGATGAAAGTAGATGAGAGTGGAAATAGGAAATATTTGATGAATATTAATGAAATTCAAACTGTAAATGTGAAGAGGATAACTCACTTGGTAAAAGTTATAATAAATACATACTGGGAAATAAATAGAAAAACCAAAAACATTTCTCATACATTCAAAATGTTGAAGGTGTTTCTAATTTGATATATGCACTCTCATAATGATAGTAAATGAACTGCATCCTTAAATTGCTGTTTTGTTCTGTACCAAAAAAAAAGTATAGATGGCAATTTAGGGTCAAACATAATGCCACAAACCAAATTTAGCTTTAATTACTGTCTAGCCATAAGAAGGAATAAACTATCAGCCAAGACCAAGGTTCTTTGATCTTACATTTCAACCTTCTTGTCCACCAGATGAATGAAATGGTATTTTCTCAAATGTTCAACAGGCCTTTTACCACTTGATAGGACAATTATTTTTAAGAAGGTTTAAAATGTGATCTGGAAAACCACATTGACTCTATGTGGCATATTTGCTATTCTTAGCCTGGTTGAATAAGCTGGAAGTGGATGAATAATGCAGGTTAGAAAGAAAACAGATGCTAAATATTACAAATAGGAAGGTTTTCCAGCAATGAGACTTTCATTTTAGGACTAGATTTTTGTTGGCACTTTTGGCATTATGACGATTACTGTTTTCCTCTCCAGCTGTTGCACATCTGTATTGAAGGCTGGGGCAATTGGCGCTGGTCAGAGCCCTTCAGTGTGGACCATGCTGGGACTTTTATTAGAACTATTCAGTACAAGGGCCGAACCGCTTCACTCATCATCAAGGTTCAGCAGCTCAATGGAGTACAAAAACAGGTAAGATTTGTGTGCATGACCCAGATAGCACTTAACCATTTGATGTAATCAATGTAAGGGAAACCTAAAAGAGTGCAAAGAATAATAATTTGATTTTCAGATCACAGTAGTATGCCTAGTTGTGCCTACTGCTGCCATGGACATGAACACAAATAAGCACTTATTGATGACCCTGCCGATGAGCATGGCTTCAAACCCCTGTCCCAAGTCTTTTACAGAGCTGCTAACGAGCAGTAAAATTTACTGATTTTAGTTTCACCTCTTCTCCCTGTCACCACCTACCTTCTGGTGGAAGTGCTAATGAGCTGTGAAATGGCCAAAAAGGCTTTATTTAGAAGGAAAAGAAGCCACAAGTAGTAAGGACACCAGATAATCCAGCAATGGATAACCAGACACTGGTTCTCATACATGTAAGAATTATCTGAGAAAGTACTCGGATGCTGCCCCATAGCAGAGTGGGCCTGGGTCTCCAGCAAGCTTTTCTTTTCCTCGGAGTCAATATTAACTGCAGTAAAAATTCACTGCAGTCCAACTCTTGGCTTATAAAACCTCAGCTCTCAGCACATATTTTTACGTATTTTATAAAACTTCCTTTTGGCTGTTTTTGAAGTTCTAAGACTGCAAAGGGGAAAAAAGTATCTGACACTTTTTTTGTGTTCTTAAGATGTGAAAATGTGGTTTTTAAAAGATGTTTTTCAAGCATGGAGCATATGACAAGAGTAAAAAGAAAAAAAATGGAAGTATTAAAATCTGAAAACTGGCTTCACTGCACACATAATAACTGGATTTGTTATGAGAGTTTTAACTTATACATCAGCATCTGGATTGTAACCATCTATCCAGAGCTTATGTGAACTGAGGACATGACAGAAACAGCACACAGTCCCTGGAAAAGAAAAAGGAGAGCTTTCTGTATCAAGCAGCAGAGGCTACTCTGCAGGAGGCAGTTGCTGAGGTGAACAGTAGGACCCATTCCATATGTGTTCATCGGAGAGATGAACTTCATGCTGTCATTACTGTGCACAACAAGTGAAAAGAGAACAGTAACAGAGGCATCTCAGATAGAAGCATGAGTCTTTCCAATTAACTAACCATTCCTCTAAGTGTTTGTTGATTGCGTACAGTGAAAGAGTCAAATGAAAGACACTTTGTGTGTGCCACAGTCTTAGCTCTTAAAATTACACACTAATGTAAACTCAACAATGTATAGAGCTGATAGTAAATGTGAAGGAAATTTAGAAGTTTCACTTAAAAGTATGACTTGAGCTGAACTTTGCAAAACATGCCGAATTTGGATTAAGAGTAAGTGCTATAGAATAAACAAAGGTCTAAATATGGGACAAGTGGATTTAACAGAAGGACTCTGAGGAGACCAGCTAAGACAGTGTGAACTGGAAAGTCTTAAGAATAAGAAGTGTCATTGACCACCTATCTGCCCACAGACTCTCTTACATGATTATGATCTCAAATAAATATCTTCCCAATTAATCCATATGGACTGTCTGATTCTCTTAGCCATGGTCTTTCAAAAATGCCTTCTTTATCATCTCATTTACCAGCAAGCCTGAGAAATGGCCATTCAGCATCTGTTTGTATATTCCAGATGATGAGTCTTATTTCACATCTCAGATGTGAACAACACATTGTTGACTGTTTCAAGCTACTAGTGAAGTTTTTATAAGTTTGAGCTAAAATCTGTCATCATTCGGCTCTTTTGCATGTAGAGATAGGTCTTTGGTGTGGTGTCATAGTTTCTATTTCTGACCCATCCTAAGACATCCTAAGATAACGCTGATGCTGTAGATCCAGAGGTCACACTTTGACTACTGTTACTAGGCAGTAGAATGCAGGGTCCCTCCATGGAAAAAAGGTTTTTATTGTTTGTCCTTGTGGTTAAAACTAAGTCTAATCCTGTTTGTATTGCCTTGCTAATCATATGGTTTTCAGCAAGCTATTTAACTTCATTGTGAATTGGTTTTCATACCTATAAAATAGGGGTAATATTTGTGCCTTCCTCACAAAGTTAGCATGAGGATGAATTGAGTTTGTATGTGTCAAGTGTTTACAGTCATCCCCCACCCCCTGTCAAAACCAAATAATCTTTCATTACAATTAAGTAGTGAAATATCCCTATTAGCACACAACTGAGAGGCATCCAGAGAACTCATACTGTTGCTGTAGAAAAAGGGATTCAGTCTTTTGGTCTTTTTTAGGCACAGAGGCAAAGGAAGCAGAACTCTTTTTTAATAGAATTGGTGTACATAGAGAAAGAGAGAAGAAAGGATTTCAAGTAACAATTTCCCAGTAAAACTCAATTACCCATCCCCTCATGGACAAATACTTTGCTAAACAGACTGGGCCCAAAGCAGGACTGCTAAAGCTAAAAACTTGCCCATGTCTAAGGTACCTTCTAGAAGGGAACCATAAGAAATAGGGTAGGCAAGACTCAAAACTCAGAACATATCACATAATCTGCCATGAAATCAGGTGCCATCGTCACTGCCAAGGACCAGGAGCAGCCTCCCCATGTGTATCTAACCCACATATGTCATGGCAGTACCAGGGTGCTAGTCAAAGCAGAAAAGCAAGAGAGTCCAAACACACTCGTGTACAGCAATAAACCATGCATGGCCACTCAATACAACTCCTAGTTCCCAATATCCCTTATCCCATTCAAGAAGCCAGTTTCATGGCATTATGGGAGGCGTAGTGCTTAGCTCCTGAGATCTTTTCTATTTGGAGTCAGGTGTGATTCTGTAAAAATATTAGGGCTTGGATTGGTTTCCTAACATTTCCAGGCAAGAGTAATACTACTTGCACATTTTTATATCACTGTAATAGGACCTCATTTTTGCATAGATAATATGTGTTTTCAAGAAAAGATATTAAAATCCAGTACTGTTCCTGAGCAGATATCACTCATTGAAACAGTATACCATAAGTAAAAATAAAATTGGTCATATAAAGTACTTTTCAATTGTCACCTGTCCTTTTTTCCTAATTGTAGAAGACCTCCCAGCCAGGTAATGTCTATACAATTCAGGCAAATTTCTTAACTTTTCTATATTTTGTATTCCTTTTGTTTAAAAAAAATTTTTAAAAAAAGACTATCAAAACAACCCTGTCAGTATTTACTATTGTTATTTTTGTTAACTATTACATATTTTTTAAAATGCACAACTCTAATGAAAACAAAGATTACCTATAGTTCTCCCAATCAAGATAAAATGTTATAATAGTTTCTTTGTGTTTTTCTATACAGGTATTTTTATTATATATGGGTAAATTATGCCTACTATATTTTGTAGTTAGTTTTTTGACTTGTTTTTTTCACTAACTTTTTAATGCTTAATAATGCTATAGTGCAATGCTAATTATTAATTGTGATATCTGACATTATCTTTTAATGGTTGCGTGATAATTTACCATACAATGTACCTAAATTCATTTAAATATAGCTTTGGAATTTTAGACAACTTCTGATTTGTTAATAAATACTTAAATATCTTTGTATTTAAATATGCTCAGATTCCTGAGTATATCTTTAAAATAATTTGTCATAAAATATAATTACCAGAGCAAAAATAAGAATGTTTTTGCAGTGCCTGATGCATATTACCAAACTGAAAAGGTGTGCTTTATTCTCTAACCAAAACTTACTGTTGTCTCACCAAATACTTGTTAGGGCCTTTACTATTTTAAATATATATTTGTCCCAAAACTTCTGCTGCTTTCTGAGTTTATTAAACCACTATCATTTTTAAAAAAATCTTAGTGTAAAAAGTGGTTCAAATCAAGACTGAATAAAAGTATTTACCACACCATGGCGGTTTAAGGAGTCCTCTCTATGTCAAATATACAGATTTTAAGGCATTTAGTGGCAAATAACAACATTTTTTTCATGTTATTTGTGCTATTGAATTTTTTTTTGTGGGGGATTTGTGTGTGTGTGTGTGTGTGTGTGTTTGAGACTAGGTCTCACTAATTTTGCCCCTGGAACCCTGGAACCGCAGGCTCTCATAACCCGGGGTACCACAGACTCACTCAAGCAATCCCCAGCCTCAGCTTTCCAGGTAGCTGGGATTACAGGCACACACCACCACGCCCAGCTATTTTTTTGGAACTAGATCTCACTATGTTACCCCGGGTGGAACTCGAACCGCCATCCTCAGTCCTAGCTGCGCTCCATAGGCTGATGCTTACAGGCACGAGCCACCATGCCTGTCCCTTTTCTTCAAAAAAGATAGAGTTTAGCCAAACAGGAGAGGGCTGTATGGAGAACAACATTGGAAGTAAAAGCCATCCTCACAGTGTATTTATCTTTTTTAAAAGAAGTGTCCTCTCCCACAGGATCTGGAAAAATCCATTTTACATCCCCATTGTTATAGAAAGCACATACATAATTTATATTCTGAGTTTTAGCATATCCTGTAGTGAAATGAGATTGGGCTCTGTATTTAGGTTTGATTTAAAAATAACAGCAGTGAAAAGTGGAACACTAGTTTATTTAACCTATAAAGAAACAATGGAAAAGCAAGGCATGGTGGTGTGCTCTAGTAATCCCACCTACCTGGGAGTCTGAGGCTAGGGATCACTTGAGTCCATGTGTTTGAGACAACCCTGGGCAACATAGCAAGACCTAGTCTCTTAAAAAAAAAAAAAGAAAAGAAAAGAAATAGAGACAGAAACAATGGAAAACATTTTAATCCAGTGCTATTGATTAGTTCAACTGCCCACCATGCCAACTTCAAACCTCTCTCTCTCTCTCTTTCTCTTTCTCTTCCCCCCCTCCCCCTCCCTCCCCTCTCTGTGCAAGTTCTTTTTCTTTTTCAGCCCCTCCCTATAATTTATTTTTCAATTGGATCTCATTTTTTGTTGTCAGGGTAGATTAACTAACATTCAGATTAGTTCTAGTTAAAGAACACCAGAGACACCGGATTTCCTCAATTAGGCAGATTAGGAAGGAACCAAGCTTCCAGAAGAGCTTTGTGAATTTCTGCCACCCTCATATCTGGCTTCTTTCCTTCTCTACCTGGGCTGGAAATTTACAATAATTTACAGCTGCCTAATTACCAAGCCCCATTTGGTTAGGTGAGTGTGTGCAGCTCCCTGATGTATCTTAACCACATTAATATATCCCTGGATAATGGAGAAGTGGCTAAAACTTCTTCAGACAATGATGTTTGATAACTTGTACCCTTGCTTTCTTATATCTCCCCTTTTTTGTCACTCACCACATACAAAATTTCTCAGGAACTTTGTACTTTATACCAACTACTCATGTACACATATATGCTTTCATGTTTCCTATTCCTCATTAAGGAAAGCATTATTACTCTCAAAACTTAAATAGGTATGTATGTATAAATACATGTGTATATATAGGTATATATATCTATATCTTTATACATATACTTTTAATCATGGTTAACATATCATTTTCCAATGCATCTGGTGCTCTGGAGTTATTCTTTAATATCACCATTCTTCTTGGCACTGATCTAATAAGACTTCTGAAACCTGCTAAGTAAAATCATATGTGGAAATCTTCAATACACATCTTTGTGGCTTTGAGGAAAGAGGAGAATTAGTGTGAAACCTGGAAATATGTATTAAAGGGAAACCCTACATTTAAAAAAATTAAGTAGCTGTCTTCAACTGATAGATTAATCTTGAGATTTTAACCCTAATTTTCAAAATAAAGGCATTGTAAGCATGGCCCCTTTGAAGAAAAGCAGGCACAGCTCTCACCCAAACCTGCTGGGAGCAGCCATGAAAAGCCCCCATGCCAAGGAGTAGCCATTTTGAATTCTCCATCGTCTGAGTAGCCTTCCCTCTCTGGTCACTTTTATGGGTTTTCTTTTTATCAAATTTGAAAGCCTACTGAATAGGCTTTTTAGTTGAAAATGAAACTATAAAAACCTACCAAGAGAATCTTTAAGTAAAGTGAGCCCCATATGGTTGCAGAGATATTGTGGTTTCTGTGAGAGACAGAATTCTCTCAAAATCTCATGGGTCCTAAAGTTTCTGAGCAAGAAACACTACCATCCTTTTTTTTGTCATTGCACCTTTTACGATAAAGATTTATTGATTGGTTTTTTTTTTTAAGTTTATGAAAATCTTAAGACTCAGCTCAAATGCACCTTCACTCAGAGAACTTCTCTAGACTTTCCAGTTTGTACTCAAATCTTAACATATCTCCATTTCAAGACTGAGAGAGTTGTTACCCAAGACCTCTAACAAGAATATAAATAAATATAAATATTCCTGGAAGTATGCCTGTAAAACAAAAAGGATTTGACTTCTTGGTATTAAAATGGCTGTAGAAATTTTATATATACTCAAAACTAATTTTCCATGATGTCAGAAAAAGAGTTTTCTCTTTACAAATTGTCTCCCTTATTATTAAGTAGTAGTATCTTCCCCATAGCCCTTTAGCAGCTTTCTTTTTCATACTATCAGTCAAATCAGGGTTCCAAAAAGTATTTCAGTACTTCATTTCATAAAGTAATGAGGAAAATGGAATTACCAGGACTAGCTTGTACCAGTTATGATATAGCCTCCTAGGACCAAAAGAAATGTCCATCTTCCCTGACTATTTTGCTGCATTTTGACTCCTAAACCAAATCAGAGTTTTTAGAAGCAAGGAAAAAGGACCAGCTATTTGGAATGGACCCAGTAGTGTCTGCCACATTTACATGGTGATGAGCAGCCTTTATCTCTTTTTATAATTTGAGGTTTTTTTTTTCCTTTGTATTGAGGTAACACTAGTTTAGATTTCAGGCCTATAGTTTCTTATCTCAGAAACTGCATATATTCTAAATTTCTTAAATAAAAAATATTAATTTTATGAGATAGGGGATGATCATCAACACAAACTCAGGACCAGACAGTCTGGATAACACTGAGAAAATTATTCTACATCTCTGTCTGCCCTTTTACCTTGAGAAGACAGGAAGTCACAGTAGCACCTTCTTTATAAAGTTGCTTTGAGCATAAGAGTTGACTTGTAGAATTTCTTTGTATTAGAGTTCTCAAAAAAAAAAAAAAAGCAGAACCAACGGGGGGGGGGGGGGGGTGTGTCCACATACCTACATGTTTGTGCATAGAGGACAGAGATAGATTCATTACAAATTGGCTGACATGATTATGGCAGCTGAGAAGTCCCAAACTGCTGTCCACAAGTTGGAGGCTCAGTAGAGCTGATGTGTTATTCTGGTTTGGAAGTTAGTAGGCTAGAAACCCAAGAAGTCCTTTTCCAGAGACTGAGAACGGCTAATCACCCAGCGCAAGCAATCAGACAGGAAGAGTTCCCTGGAACTTAGATTTTTTTATTCAGATCTTCGGTAGAATAGAGGAAACCCACTCACTTTAAGGATTCACTTTACTCATTTCAAATTTTAAACTTATCCAGAAACACACTCATAAACACATCCAGAATATTGTTTGACCAGTATCTGTGTACCCAGTGGCCATTCAAGTTGACCCATACAGTTAACCATCTCATGCTCAAACCTGTAAGTAAATCAATGTTACTGCTGTTTTATAATCTGGAAAAACACTACTAGTATGGAAATCCAGTGTGTGTAAGTTCTGTTTTCCCTAGTCATACTAAATACTCTTATGCAGAAGGATTTGCTTTCTAAAAGTATTTAGTGCATAAGAATACATTTTCCATTATTTTTTCAATTTTAATCAATTTTAAAAATATTTCTGATTATCTGCTTTGAATTCTGCCCTTAGCTGAATAATCCCTGAATTTAATGGATAAGTTCAGTATGTTTTATAATTGATATGTTTATTGCTTCCACAGTCTAGGAAAATCTGAATAAAATAAAATGTAATTAGGCATCTGAGTTAAAAGTTGCTTGTATCATAGTTCATACAGAGCTCTCTGGATAAGAATGTTATAAACCCTTGAAAATCAGTTAAAGGAACTGATTGTTCATAGTTGCTCTCTCTCATGCCACAACTGAATTCTTGTTTTCAACTCCATCCTTTTGTGGCTGCCACATTATTTCACACTATTGACCACCATATCCTGGTCTTGTCTCTTTTCTAGTGGCTTCAGCAACCCCACTTTCTCATAATTTTCCTCCACATCCTTCACCCCTTCTTCTCTGGCCCCTTTTCTGGTTTCTTATTTTTTACCTTCCCTTAAAAGCTGTTGGATTTGAGCCTCCACCCTCTTTTCTAGGTAAACTGTTTTGTTTGTTTGTTTGCTTGTTTGGGGGGAGGAGGTTGTCTGTGTGCTTTCACAAGGCTTTTATCTCATAAACCTTTTGTCACCAGCCTCAGCTTCACTCTGAAGCACCAATATTTCAAATTGGTTGTGGGGCCCTGACTACATGTCTGTCCTTTGAACACTGCACATGCAACGTGACCAAAGCAAAATCCCTTTTCTCTTTCCAAGTCCCTTTTACTTCTTGTGTTTTCTAAATAAGCAAATGACTTCATTTTCTTTCCGTTAAAATAAACACAGCTTATTCTGTCTGAACGATTACATATTTCCAATTCATGAGCTCTGAATTGATGAAACTCTATTTATTTATTGTCTCTTAGATTATCATCTGTGGAAGACAGATCATCTGTAGTTACTTGTCTCAAAGCATAGAACTAAAAGTTGTTCAGCATTACATTGGTCAAGATGGACAAGCTGTGGTTCGGGAACATTTTGACTGCCTCACAGCCAAACAGAAACTGCCTTCATATATATTAGAAAATAATGAACTGACAGAGCTGTGTGTGAAAGCCAAAGGGGATGAAGATTGGTCGAGAGACGTGTGCCTAGAATCCAACGCCCTTGAGTATAGCATTGTCATTCAGGTATGAGAATTAGTATAATGTACATTATAGCAGCTTTAAATTAAAAATTTTCTCAATGTACTCTTTATTCATTATATAACTTAACTTATTAAAAGTGATATTCAAATGAGAGATCTGAAATCACATAAAAGGGTTTTAAATATTACTTCTCAAACTGTTCCCTCCCTATCCCACAGTAACACATTTGTACCGCTTCCAATAACTTTTATAGCCAAGACTCTGCCCCTCCCAGATGGTGGTGAGTTTATCTTGAGAGAGGTTCTCATGCACCAGGGCATGGGTTAAAGGGATGCTCTCCTTAATTGAGAATCTTTGTGATGGTCCGTTACTTTTTTATCTCTTCCTCCATCTCCACCATCATCACTTTCATGCCTATAAAGGAAAAATCCTCTTTTCCATTCTCGCATCTCCCATCTTATTTCAGTTTCTCCACATGCAAACCCCTTCATCTTTATGAAAAGAATTGGCCCATTGCCTCACTGCATATTCACATTCAAATAATAAAGTCTGTTTTTCTTAGTCATTTTTAATGTTTTTTTTTCTATAACTTGACCCTTTCTTTATCCTCAAAACTGATACTGTGTCTGTGCATTACTTTGATTAATTAGTAAACTGTTTAGTATTTAATAGTACCCTTTCCTATCTCATTTGCAGGTGCCATCTTCAAACAGTTCCATTATTTATGTATGGTGCACAGTTTTGACTTTAGAACCCAACTCTCAAGTACAACAACGAATGGTGAGTGCTTTCCAATTGTAAAATATGGTATATGACTCTGACCTTTCCTGTTTTGAAATAAATTAAGGTCAGAGTGACCCAGGGAAGAGATTTATTACAAGTTTGTTTCAGCATCAAACAGCTGGAAAACTGCAACAAAGCAAATATGAAAGTTGTTCTGTCCTTTTATTTTTATAGATTGTGTTCAGCCCTCTTTTTATCATGAGGAGTCATCTTCCAGACCCCATTATCATACATTTGGAGAAAAGGAGTCTAGGACTGAGCGAAGCACAATTCATTCCAGGAAAAGGGCAGGAAAAACCACTGCAAAACATAGAACCTGACCTTGTACATCACCTAACATTTCAAGCAAGGTACTGGAAAAACCCTTCATTTTTCTGAGAGAAATTGAGTGGAAAAGTAATATAGTACTACTGAAGGGGAGAGGAGAACAAAGTTTTTAATATGATTCATTATCTTATGAGAACGTTGTTTTCAAATTGTCCAAACTGGTATTCTCTGATTCTATTATTCAGTTAAAGATAAAATATAACTTCTCTCATAACAAGAGGGATTATCAGAAACTTTAATTGACATGTAATTTCTCTGGTGGAAGAAGGGGTGAGAAGAAAAGTCGGGGGGTTGGAATTTAGGAAAGCAGGGATGCGAATCATTTAAAAGTCACCTAGAAAATGTGCCAGTCATCCCTAAGACATCAAAAATGGATTCAGTCACAAACATACAAATTGGTTTATAAAACTTTTGTTTTTTTGGTAAATAACAGACCACTTCAGAAATCTAATATTTTTTTCTTTCCACTTCCTAGAGAAGAAGATGATCCTTCAGATTGTGCTGTTCCCATCTCAACATCCCTTATTAAGCAAATCGCCACTAAAATACAGCCTGAAAGCATAGTTAATCAGATCCTTGATGAATTCTATGGACCAGAAAAATCTCTTCAACCTGTGTGGCCCTATAATAAAAAGGATTCTGAGAGGTAATGTTCTTCATTTTCTTCTTTTACACGTTTTTAAATATTATGAAATAAATGACCATTCATTAAAAACTTATGTCATAAGAGGTGTTTTTTTTAAAAGAAGATATTTGCATATACCACATAGATTCTGACCTCTTATCATCCAGTGGAGGCATTTTATAGATTTCTTTACTCATAATCTAGAACATAATCATATGAGAAGGCCCTTTCTCCTGGATGCATATTCAGCATTGGCTGACGGTTGTGTGAAGAGGTGTCCTACAGGAGCATTGTGTGTCTGGAATCCTTAAACATATTTTATGAATACTGAAGTCATCATATTTCATTGAGTCTCTTGGTGTGGTATTTGGAACAGGAATGAACAGCTGAGTCAGTGGGATAGCCCTATGCGAGTGAAGCTGTCAGTCTGGAAGCCATATGTTAGAACCTTGTTGATAGAACTTCTACCCTGGGCCCTGCTTATCAATCAATCCAAGTGGGACCTCTGGCTCTTTGAAGGAGAAAAGATTGTTCTACAGGTTCCTGCTGGCAAAATTATTATCCCTCCTAATTTTCAGGTACTGTAACTTTTTTAACAAATATGAATTCTTTTCTTTCAGCAGCTAGCCTATACTCTGAGATTGCATGTATGTTGTTAACAGAATTAATGTTGTGGAAAACTTGTAGATGCATATGTAAGGGGTATGGAATGTTCTTTGATATTTAAAAACATTTCAGATGTCATTTTTCCCCATCAGCAGTTTTCAGTCTTATTATCATTTAACTTGATACTGTATATTAGCTACAGTTTCATTTTCATTGTGTATAGGTTATTTGACAAGCATTAGAGTTGACCTAGTCAGGATATGTTAAGGATAGAGTCATATTTGTGCTAGCCCTCTTTCTCTATGTATATATATCTGTGGTTATAACACAGATTTTCTGAGGATCAGCAAGATGCATTAGAATTGAAGATATCTGAGCAACCCACTTTTGTCAGTGTCCTTGTTCTTCTAAGTAGATCTGAATCTCCATAATCATGGATGTTTACCTAGTTGACAGTGACAACTCAGAGACTTTACTGATACAGAGGGGAAAATCCAATTACAAAAAAATTCACAGGAAGATCTTATATTTCATCACAAGAGAATATTCTTAATAAGGATAGCCCATTTTAGAAGTGCACATAGAGCTATAAAAAAAAGGGGGGGGGGTACAAGGAATTCCTAAATAAAATGGCTTTATTATAGGGAACAGTTTTGTTTTTGTTTTTGTTTTTTGAATATTTTTGAGCTCTAGTTCTTCATAAATATCTTTATTCATTGCATTTTTCCTTTTTTTTTCTCTTTTTTTAATAATCAGATGATGTTACTTTATGGAACTGGAATGAACTACATGAACTTAATGATGCATATTACTCTTCATCAAATAAAATGAAACCTTCACTTTTTAAGTTTTTGGTATTTACAGGGTAGTGAGAGTTTGTTGTTTTGTTCTTTTTTTTTTTCCCACCTTCCATAAATATGAATTCCTTTGTGAGTCAAAGAAAACTTCAGGAGCTAAAGTAATATGGATGTTACCATTACCCAAAAAGAGATTTGGTTTCTTTAAAAAAAAAAAAGGGGGGGGAGACCTATTATATAATAAAAATATTTCTGCAAATTGAGGTCAAAATATCAAAGTTAAGAAAATACTTTATAATTGAGACATTATTTTTCCAGGAAGCTTTTCAAATTGGAATATACTGGGCAAATACAAACACTGTGCACAAGTCAGTAGCAATTAAGCTGGTCCATAACCTGACATCTCCAAAGTGGAAAGATGGAGGTAATGGTGAAGTTGTAACACTGGACGAAGAAGGGTTTATTGATGCAGAAATAAGACTCGGTGCTTTCCCAGGACATCAGAAGGTAGGATCAAAGTGTGTGGCACAAAGGAAACATCATGTCATTCCATCAATCTGCTAATTATTAAAATGAATTTACCCTTTTCTTTCTTAATCCCGTTTTGGTATTACTTGTTTTTTCTAAACAACTCGTAACAACAAAACATGTGATTTCTTCAACTTCTCTGCAGCCTTTTTTCTGCCTTTTATCAATGATAAAAGCTGTGTCACATAATTTATCCAATAACTGCTCTGTTTCAGAACACTCAGCAATCACTTGATTTATTGTGTGGGGGGAGAAAATGAACTTACCCAAAAGATCCACAGATTGTATTTGGCTTCTTTTTTATTTTAGAGAAGGAAATTTTGTTTTTTAGGTTTTTTGGGGGGGGGGGTGGAGTAAGATTGCTAACATTCTGAGCATTGAATGAAAAGACAAGAGTCCTGTAGCAAAGGTTATATACCTAGCCAAGGGCACCTTGAGCAAAATGATGTGGATCAGTTTTCTGATAGAGCCAGTGTTACAGAGGGAATAATATGCTTGAACAAAGTACTATGCCTCTGTTTTAAAGATTTCATTGCAAAAAAATGTTAGTCAGTTATTTAGATACAAATGGTAGGTGCTTTCTAGCATATTTTTTCCTAAAGTGCATGAAAATCAATTAAGCTGAATAATGCAGTGATAAATCATATTAAACTAATTTTATGTATGAAACCACAATACTATGGCACATCATGTCTCATGTTGTACTTAATAATACCTTTGTTATTATAACTTTATAATAAATAAAGAAGGGATGCTTCATCAGATTAATGTAATTCAAGATGACCTTTCTCTGGGGAGAAGTTAGATTTGACAAGTATCTTTGACGAACCTTTGGAGAAAAGAGAGGGTCATTTGGTGACTTTTTAAAAGTAAATTTCTCTGATACGAAGAAGTTGATCTTTCTCAGTATTCAAGACTGGTATCCATATCCTCAAGGTTGTCTGGACAACACATGTTTATGCTCTGCTGATTAAAATGCTGTAACATGGGTGTAAATGACGGAGCTGGAAGCATGAATCACCCCAAGTTGACTAGTTATAAGTTTAGGAATTCCATCAAATCTGGAAAAAATGTTACGATATATAGTCAAGCACCTAATACCTCCAGCACCTCACAAAGGGGCCATCACAGGTATTATTAAATGTTTGTGAATGAGGGTCTGAGCTAGCGAGAAATACATAATTGTCCATAGCTGTATCTCGTTATTCCTTATTAGTGATCTTTTAACTTTTTATCTCAGATTCCCTTTACAATCCTAAAAATTATTGAAGACTTCTAAAAGCCTTTTTAATGTGTATTATATCTACTATATCTATGTGGGTTAATCTATTAAAAGAGAAAAATCTTAAAACACAAGAGTACTTATACATTTCATTAGCCCTGAGAGCAATGGCACTGTATGTCATAGAGACTCTAAAAATTTCACTGTATAATCAGAAGAGAATTAAAATGAAAGCACAAATAACATCTTGGTATTATTATAAAAATAGACTTGATCTTGGTGTCCCCTGAAAGTTACAACGATCTGCCCAATGTTCCCAGACCATTCTTTGAGAACTGCTCTCCTAACATTACCACTTACTACGTGTCTTTATTTTTTTTTATTTATATATAAATTTCACAACATTGTAATTCCCAGGGTTTACCCCCCCCCTCCCCTCAACCCCCTCCTTTTCCCTCCTGCTCAAAGTTGTGCTCTTCAGTTTGGGGCTTAGCTTGTTTTGACTTTTCCCCAAGTCTTTTGTTTATTTTTTCACTGTATCCCATATGTTAGAGAAGTCATTTGGTTTCTGTTTTTTTCTTCTTGACTTATTTCTGCTAATATGATTTCTTCTAAGTACATCCATGTTGTTATAAAATTGTCAAATTTGTCATTTTTAATTGATGAGTAATATTCCATTGTGTATATATATGTACCACATTTTTTTCATCCAGTCATCTGTTTTGGAGCATTTAGGTTGCTTCCATGTCCTTGCAATTATAAATTGTGCTGCAGTAAACATCCGAGCACAGGTGTCCCTTTGTACCCACATATAGGTCTCTTTTGGGTAGATTCCCAAGAGAGCAATTGCTGGGTCAAATGGTAATTCCATTTTCATTAACTTGAGGGTCCTCCATACAGCTTTCCATAGTGGTTGGACTAGTTTATATTCCCACCAGCAGTGTAGTAGTGTTTCTTTCTCTCCACATCCTCGCCAGCAATTCTTGTTGTCTGTTCTTTGGATGTGGGCCATTCTTACTGGTGTAAGGTGGTATCTCACTGTTGTTTTGATTTGCATTTCTCTTATTACTAGCGAAGTTGAGCAGTTTTTCATGTGCCTGTTGGCCATTTGTATTTCCTCTTTGGAGAAGTATCTTTTTAGTTCTTCTCCCCATTTTTTGATTGGGCTTTTTGTTTTGCTTTTGTTTAGTTGTGTTAGTTCCTTGTGGATCTTCGTTATTAAACCCTTGCGTGAGTGTCTTTAGATGAGTATTATCTTCTCTCGGCATCAGTCCTCATAAAACAGGTAATGACAGGTGGTGTTAAGGTAATGAAAAGATACTTGTTTTGTAAAGTTGTTAAGAACAGTGTAGCACAACCATATTGAGTGATTTCTAACTCCAGCCCCTAGACCTTCTTTAGCTTTGTAACTTTGGGTAAGTTGCCTCTTTGTTCCTCATTTTCCTCTTCTATAAAATGGGAAGAATAGTAGCTCTCTCATCTGGGTATTGTAAACAATCTCTAAGTTACTGTATATAAAGTACTTATAGTAGGTGGGACACAAGAAAGCAATGTAGTAGGGTCAGTTATAATTTTCTTCATCATTGTCATTATCAAAGTACTTACAACTCCCTCTACTCCATAACAGGCATTCAGTGAGATAGCTGCTGTCATGAGCATAAGAAAGAGGAGAGGAATATAGGACTGAGTTATTTTTGTTGAAAAAGATAACTGGCATCTGCTTACATGTAAAGGAATTGGTTAATAACCTAAAAACAAATTTCTGTCTGTCACAAAAGTATCTAGCTTGTTAGAGCAAAGTAAATAGTGGTCTCCATTTTAGTGACCAGGACATTTTTGAATCTGAGAGGCTCTCTATTAAATACTCTTGAACAAAAGTAAAATTGGTATCATCTTGTGCAAACTAAAACCCTTTAAAAATAATCAAGAGAGTTTATGTGCCCTATTTTTCTCTTTCCTCAATTGTCTTGCAGTTATGTCAGTTCTGCATTTCCTCCATGGTACAGCAAGGCATACAAATTATTCAGATTGAAGACAAGACTACAATAATCAACAATACACCCTATCAAATATTTTATAAACCACAGTTATCTGTCTCCAAACCCCATTCTGGAGAGGAGGTAAGAAATCCATAACATGATTATTTTGTCTAAGTTTTAATAAATTAGCAATAAATAGTTTTAACCTTCTTTAGCCCAGAACAGATAAGAGAGCTAACACTGATTCTGGGTAGAGTAATTCACTTGTCTGTGCCTTAATGAAAATTATTGATGTCATGGGCAACACTTTCAGGGTAACTAATTAACAGAAATCCTACAAAGCAGCAGAGCGTGACATATTGCTGGGCTAGTGCTGCCTGGACAGCATCCGCTTTGAGAGTGTAATATACTCACTAAGCCAGAGCCCCACTAGCTGGGAAGTGGTCCTGAGGCCTGGCTCCCAGTCTCATGGAAAAGAACATCTGCCTGGCAGTTTGCAGTGCCTGGAGGAGCAGTGTGGGGAGGCTTGGCCAAGTTCAGCCACAGTTCTACAAGCACTGAGTTCTCTATTCACAAGGAAAGTAAATGTGAACATGTCCCAGCTCATTTGTGTTACAATCTCAGTGGAAGAATACACAGGGGGAAAAAACTCAAGAAAGGTTTTTGATTCATGCAATTAATTTTCAATTAAATTTAACAGTTATAAGGCCAGGCACGGTGGCATGTGCCTGTAAGCGGTAGCCTAGAAAGCCGCAGCAGGGACCAGGCTGCCCAGTTTGAGTCCTGCCCGGGGCAACGTGGCGAGACCTAGTCCCAAAAAAATAGCTGGGCATGGTGGCACGCGCCTGTAATCCCAGCTATCTGGGAAGCTGAGGCTGGCCAGGATTACTTGAGTCTGTGGTACCCCAGGCAACGTGAGCCTGTGGTTCCACGGGCAAAAATAGTGAGACCTAGTCTCAAAAAATGAATGAATGAATGAATGAATGAATGAATGAATGAATGAATGAATGAATGAATGAATGAATGAATGAATGAATGAATGGATGGATTTAACAATTTTGACAGCGTAAAGAAAAGGACTCAAAAAAAACAATATGCTAAGTGTATGTTACTGAAACTATTACAACTATCACATAAGAAAGTATTATCTCTATCTTTGCATTCAGTTTTAGCTCTTTACAAATTATATTTGTGGGGAATACAAAGATGTAAAATATATATAAATGACTTATTAAAAATTATATTTTAACAGCTAAATTGGATGAAAAATTTAAAGCTAATAATGCCTTATAGTATTTTTAAAAGTCAGGAAAATAGAATTTCTTCTTGGTTCACTGAAGTACAATGAATACATGGCCACAACTACCCAGTTGGGAAATAGAGGTCAGCGATGTTTTCATTGTGGATGAGGATTTGATGAGAGAAACAGTATGTGTTCTAATAATTCTCCTGCTTCTCCCTACCCTCGGGCTTCTGAGACATTGGGTCAGGATTTTCCACATTGACATTTCATCATCTGAAAATGGGCATAATTTTGCATCCCTTGCAGACTTTTGGTGAAAATTAAATGAGTTAATGTAACAGAAAAGGCAGGCCACTCATTAAATGATGGAAGCCGGCAGCAACCACAATGTCAGCATCACATGAACTCCTGATTAGCCTCAGCTTCCTTGAGAGGAGGGGAAGCCCACTTTCTTCCCTGCTGCTGAGAAACACCCCCTTTTTCAACCCTGACCCTGCTTCAGGCCGGTGTGGGAATTCTTTAAAGATGCAGTAACCCCTAGCCTCCCAAGAAGTCCTGTGAGACTGCTGGGGGAAAACAGCAAACAGGGAAGCAGGAAGCCTGGCTGCTGGGTGGACTTTGCTGCTACTGCCTTTGTGATTTCCAGCAAATCATCAGCTCCCTAGAAAACCACTTTCTCACCTGTGAAAGGAGATTCAGAAAGTTATCTCTAAAGGTTCTTTTTAAGTCTAAAATTCAGAGACTTTCTAATGTGCCAGAATCTGTAGAATTCTTACTGATGATTGGGATCAGAATTTCCTCCTCTCTTAGAGTGAACCTTTAACAAAACGTGCCCTCTGAGCTGCCAAATCACCGTTGTGTGCCCTATGCAGAGCTCTTCTTTCCAAAGTCCCACAGGGGGAAATGAGGTCCCACCCCTTCAGTTCTGTCATACCTGTCTGTAGCATTGGAGTTTTGTAATACTAAGGGACGCTTAGGGCTTTACATCCCCTTTCAAATCAGCCAGTTGGTCACGCTTAATTATACATAGAAAACCTGACCCTGCCCCCACTGCTTTTAATGGTCTCATTAGGGCTTTCACGTGGGAACAGGTTTTCCAATAGCCCCATGTCCTCTAGGTGGCCACCTCTCAGAATACATGGACAGGGTTTCCTAGAAGCTGTGCTTCACAAAGTTTAACTTCTCTATATCACTGTAATAAATGTGCTCCCTCCACATTGTCTTTTTTTTCCTTTTTTTTTTTTTCAGTATTTCCATGTTCTGGACAGTACTGCTTTCAGTGTTTGTCCAGGGGGAGAGCAGTCTGCTGTGATATCCAGCTCCCTGCCTTGCTGGGACTTAATGCCTGACATCAGTCAGTCAGCCCTGGATGAACCTTTGCTTCAGAAACAGATCCTGCTGGCCTTTTCTCCTACCACAGATGCCGACAGCTCACAGTGTTGGAGCCTGCCAGCTCTAGTTAGACAGGAGTTTCCCAGACAGAGTGTAGCAGTGCCCTTTGGGAACAATAGGGAAAATGGATTCTGTACCAGGTATTTTACATATATGTGACTGTCCCTCTTTGCTTGTAGGTAGAGTTGTTCTTCAGGGTGCCAGGAGATACAGGAATATAGCAGTGCTTGCCATATCTAAGGCTAAAGGTTTTTAGTAGCTTACAGACATTGTATGTAATTGATCAAATGTTATGATCATGTGGCTTGTCCCAGTGTACTACTGAGATTTTTTTTCCTGATGTGACTTATACTGGAGGGAAATGGGGGTGGTGCAAGAGGAGTTCATAGTGCTTGTGCCTTAGAATAGCAACAATACATTGCAATGAAAAGGTTTTATGACTTCTTAGCCTCTGTCAAGGGTTAAAATAGCAAAAAGTGCAGTTGAGAAAAACTATTTTACTTTTATTTCAGAATGGAATTATTCTCAAAAAATAAAGAGAGATAGCGTCTATAAACATGAGTCACAAAAAGACTCTGTTCCCTGTTGTTTTTGCATGCATGTTACTCTAATTATCAATTACCAATTATGTAAATAGCAACCACAAAATTAAGTCAAAGATATGTAATGGTTCATACTGGACTTTCATGTTATGGTGGTTTTGCATGCAATGTGCCCTTTCTGTAGTGGTCAGAAATAACTTATTTATGGCATACGTTAAAAGAATAAAATAAGATAGTGTTATCTTCTGATAGCTATCTTATTCTCATGATTAGGAATTTATAGACTTTACTTGAGATGTCAGTCATCCTAACTTTTTGAAGTGTACAGATATTTCTAGTAAAAATACTTTAAAAGATAACATGTTTTTAAAGATTGACACCTTTAAATCAGCATAAACTAAGTCACATTTAGCAAATATCTGATTTCTTTGATTAGTTTGAATCATGTAAGTTAAACTTCTGAGACAGTTCTTTTCCTGCTTTGATATGAAATGCCATGTTTAGTAGTCTGTAGGCCTAAGTTGGAAAATTCTCCCCTTTGTAAAGACATCCTGTGACCTCACAGCAGTTTCACTGATTCCAAATAATGCAGCTTTGCTTCTGGTAGCCAAAAAGGAGTCCTATAAAGTGTGATGATCTTGTGAAGATTAACAACAGAATCTACCTCACTACCCACACATTAAAAAGGAGCAGGACAAATTCTCTAGTAGTCCTGAAAGCACATTGGGCCCTCTTTTGCCATAATTCTACCAAGACTTTTGAGGAAGAAGGCACCCAATATGAGGAGTTAAACTGCATATGCTTAAAATACAAAAGAACAGGAGGAAAAGTTAGCACACAGCTAGCTTTAATTTTGAATGGTAGAAATGAAAAGCTTTTTTCTTTAAAATATTTAAAGTTTTTGAATAAGTTATAACAAATACACAATAAGTTACTCTTGGCAAGCTAAAGATAGGACACTTATAATTAGTGTATGGCAGTTAGCAGATAAGAAAGGAGGCCTCCTTTCTCTGGAAACACTCTGATTAAGAAAAAAGAAGGTGCTCCACAGTTTGAATATTGCAAATCCAGATAAATAACAGGAAAGAAAGCATTTTTTTCTAAACTATTTCTTGTCGTTTGGTTTGTTTCTGTTCTAGAGCTATAGCACTGACCTATCAAGAACACTTTGGAGTGACTTACTTAACACTCTCAGAAGACCCTAGTCCTCGAATAATTTTTCACAACAGATGTCCGGTAACAATACTTATAAAAGAAAATATCAAAGGTATATTTTCTAGTATTGCATTTAAATTATACAAAGCCTGTTTCCTTTCTGGAGGTTTTTTTTTTTATTAAGTAGTTATCTGTGGTCATGTGAAGAATGTTTAAAGTATTATTCACATTTCTTTGAGAAGTTTCTCTTGCTGAATTATGTTTGATATACCTAAGTTTTTGTCTTCAAGGCCTACGTTTGCAGGTTGCATATGCCTTTTTTTTTTTTTTAGATATTCCAAAGTTTGAGGTTTACTGCAGAAAAATTCCTGCTGAGTGCTCAGTTCATCATGAGCTATATTATCAGATTTCCAGCTATCCAGACTGCAAGACCAAAGACTTACTTCCTAGCCTCTTTTTGGGAATAGAAAAATTGGATGACACCTTAACAGAATGGAGTGACGCCATTGACATCAACAGTCAGGGAACCCAGGTCAGTAAGCCACATGTGTTTCAGCCAAGGCCCAAAGAATAATGTTGTTGCTAGGATTTCAGGGTTAGCTATTTTCAAGCATCCTTCTCTAAATGCCGAACTTCTTATCTCTGTGTGAGGGTACCTGTATTTCAATTTTGTATGTAAGTTCTCAAAAGCAAGTTTGTATCTCCAGATTACACTATACTGCAGAGGAGAGCATGTAATAAAGCAAATCTATCTTGGGTCTAATCCAGGATGATATTTTAACCTCTTTATTTAGAAGGGAGTTCAACTCTACAGATTTTAGGGCAGCCATAATGCCAACATTAGCACTGATAATTCCCTCTCTTGAAAATTTGCTAATTTAAAAAATGTGTCTGTCCTAGTAGTACATAAAACTTTGCAAGTAGAAATGCAATTTAAAAACCCTGAACAGATAGTGTCTTAATTTGTCTACTACTCTGGATATTAGTCATGTTATTTTTCTTGAAAAGGTACATTAACCTAGCCTTTCCTTTCCACTGCACTTAATTATCATTTGTAACAGTACCATCAGGTGACATCAAGTACATCCACAGCCGGGCACTGTGGCACGTGCTTGTAAGCAACAGCCTATGGAGCGTGGCTGGGACTGGGGGTTGTGGTTCAAGACCTGCCCAGGACAACATAGCGAGACCTAATCCAAAAAAAATAGCTGGGCATGGTGGCATGCACCTGTAATCCTAGCTACCTGGGAAGCTGAGGCTGGGAATTGCTTGAGTCAGTGGTACCCTAGGCAACATAAGCCTACAGTTCCGTGGGCAAAAGTAGCGAGACTTAGTCTCAAAAAAAAAAAAACATTCACAGTGTTACACAGCTATTATCACTGTCTATTTTCAAAAATTTTTCATCATCCCAAACAAAACTCAGTACTCGCTAAGCAGTAAATCCCCAGTCTCTCCTCCCTCCTGTTCCTGAAGACTTCTGCTGTACTTTCTCTATTCATGCCTGTTCTAGGCTCCCATGTAATTGGAATCATACATTTCTTCTTTTGCGGATGATTAACTTCACTTAACATAGTATTTTCAGAGTTCATCCATGTCGTTGCTGTGTATCAAAAAAGCATCCATGTATGCAGAAAGTACTTTTTATGCCTGAATAATGTTCTATACTTTTAAAAACTCCTTTCACACTTATTAGTTCATTTGATCTTCACATGAGCTTTCATAAGGCCTATTGTCATAGCCTATTGTTATTAAAGTTTACAGTAATACTAAAAGTCATCATTTAACAATCACTCACTGTATTCCAGGCTTTTTGCTTTATTTTCATTCTTATCTCAACTTTCCAAGGGTTACACACAATAGAGGCTATGATTTCCATGTTACAGAAGTGAAGACCTCTAAAAATGCTCCCAAATACCCATGTCTGACAAGAGAAGCAACTGGGATTTGATCCATACCTGCCTGATTCTAAAGTGTGTGCTCTGAACCATGATGCTATGGATGCAGCCACCTTATCTGGCATTCCTTACCCCTTCTTTTTCCCAGTCCCCCTAACACATTCTTTCTCATCTCTCAAAAGATTTTCTCTCTACTCTTGTGAAGTCTCTTCCCCATCTCCATGACCCACTATATGCTCATATAACAGTTGTAACATTTAATTATACTTATTCTTTAAATGATCTATCAAATCAAGACCCTTGGCAGTCAAATACTTGCCTCATTCATCCCCAGCCCACAACAGTGTGCCTGTCAGCAGAGTATGATCTTTGAAAATATTGAGTGACTAACTGTGAAAGACTGAACAAAGAAGAAGGTAAGAAAGATCATGTAAAGGAAGAAAAGAGGGCCCCAGGCCTAACTTTGGGAACAACATATAAGTGCAATGCAAGCTGCAGAATTTGGGATGGAACTAGCAGAGTGGTAAGAGGAAGTGCTTGCCAGGTAGAAATGGGCAAGACCTGAACATTTCTAAGGTATGAAATATTGGAAAGAGGGAAAGGTCGCAATTGGAAAGTGCATGTTCAAAGTGAATGGAAGTGAGGGAGTAAAGAAACAAGTAAGAATTGTTCTTTCAAGGAGACTATGACCTGAAGGGCACGAAGCAATGAGATCAGTGGAGAAGATGCTCTTTATGTGGAGTTAGTCAGGGAGAAATAGAAAATATGAACAAGGAGTTACCCATAGAGAAATCCATGGCACAGTGGGTGTAATTTACTTGAGCGGAAAGGCTAGATGCTCTTCTCTAAGAGAAAGGAGAGGTTTGGCAGGATGAATCTTAAGTTTTTTGTGGTAATTGAATCTAAGTTTATTGTGAAGTGGGGAATGAATCATCTGTTAATAGAGAGGGAATGAGGTGGAGTCAGCTGATGGGAGGTTTAGAGAGCACTAGTTGTGACAGCAGGTGAAAGACATGACCAGAGACAGGAGCCTGGGCCTGTGCTTATCTCAGAGACTTGCATTTGTAAATATCTGAAACGAGCAAGGACCGTGATTTCCATCAGCACTGCTTACTCATACACACTGAAAATCTGGGTCTGTGCAGCACTAGGAGACATAACTAGTCTTACTAATTTATAGTGGGAAAATGGAAGTTTCTTGGAGTTCCCTAACCTATCGTGCACAGGTTTGAAGATTTTTGAAAACTTGCTTTTTAAATGTTCAAGGAGTTCTTTACAACAGGCATTCTGCCTGCCAAACTTTATTTGAGGAATTCCCATTCACTCTAAATTTCCTCAAATCTTTGTAGTCAGGAGTACTTCAAAGGTAGGAGGAGATACTCTTTCAAGCACCATTATCATCCCTGGTCTAAGAATCCAGCAAAGTCTCAAGTTCCCATTAATCTTTGAGGAGCTGTGTGCCATATGTCCAGCAGCCTGTGGTGTACTTCCTATTCTGGAGGGAGATTTGTTTCAGACCCTCACCGACATCTCCGTGATACACCAGGGCATGTAAATCACTGGGGAGTGAAGGAAACTGTGTCCTCTGATGAAAGGAAGAACCCTTCTGTAGGAGTGAGTTTTTCTTCCAGCCTCCTTGGTCTGAGGCGCATGATGTAAATTTCAAAGCTGACCTTAAAGAAAAGTGGAATTAAAGCACCATTAAACCCCTATCATGCCACAAGGAAGAAAGCACCTTTCGCTTTTGTCAGCCATAGATGTGCCCTCTGCCTCAGTCTGTAAAAACGACAGTTTCATGCCTTATAATTTTGAAATAGAATATGACAGGAAATATGCAGAAAATAATTTTATAATCACACAAGTATCACCCATAGACCATAAAATTCTGATTGTGAATTTGGTGTGAGTTTTCTGGCATGGTATCCAGGGCTCATATCTCCTGGTTATGCTGCCAGACACCCTAATTCACATTAGGGTGAATTAGAAGTACTTTCTAATACATGCCAGACAGTAAAACATAGAGCCGGTCCTACGTAAAAATAGTGAACAAAAATGAAACATAACCCTTGCCCTCAGGCTACAAGATTGCATGTGGAGGAGAGAGAGAATAAGCAAGTAATCACATCGATCATTGCACTTCTAGAACTCTGGGAAGTGGTATAAAAGAAAGGTAGAATTAAATTTGTGAGCATGTACAGCAGACTAGTTTGAGAGACCGAGGAGTTTGCCCCTGGGTAAGAGGACCTGTGCCTTCAGAGATGAATAGATAGTAAGTACACAAAGAAGTGAGAGGTTTTTCTAGGCAGAAAGAGTAACATGTTTGAAGCTGCGGTACTCAGAGAGGGAACGTGGTCCTTTCTGGGTTCTAAATACAAGTGTGGCCACGGTGCCAGATGAAGGGAAAGGGCATGGGAGAGGAGTCTAGTGAGGTAATTGAAGGCCAAACCTGGCCAGATCCTTTATCTCCAATCAGGGATTTTGATTTTCATCTTCAAAGCCATGAAAATCACTGAATTGTTTATGAAAGCAGTGTCTGAACCATTAAAATAACAAACAAGAATGAACAGTTAGAATCCCAGAAAGCAGATTAGAATGAGCTCTTTACAGGTAAATTCTCTCCTAAGTAGTAAATTTTCTCAGTAAAATTTCATGCTCTTTGACTCTTAGCTGAAGTGTTTAGTAGGACCAGTGTCACTGCTGTTTTGTTCTCAAATAGTGGGTGAGTGAGGAAGGGAGCAGTGACCAGACTTTATGATTATATAACTCTTTACTATATAACTCTTTGCTACCACAGTCTCTCTTCTTTTGCTCATTTCTTCAAAAACTTCTATTGAGGACCTATCCAGACCCAACCTTTTGGTCTAAATAATACCCAGTTTCAAGAATCTAACTGAATAAATGTCTCTAGTCAAGTGTAGTAGTCCTAAGAGAAAACCTTTGATCACTGTAAAAGTTTTAAGGTAGTCAGGCAATAATTTTTGTTTATCGATGAGAGAGTTGAGACTTAGAGAGTAATTACCCTGGTGGTTTAGAACTAAGCAGGATCAAACTGGAACCTGGATCTGCTCACATGTGGCCCAGTCTTGTTTTTCCTACACCAAGCTGAGGTCACTGTCTGTGGTTTGGAGTCCTGCCCTGGCTACAGGTATTGCCATCTGAAAGTTAGAAGAGATTTACTAATCTCCCATTTTTCCTAACACAAGAATCCTTTGCATGACATCTCACCTCACAAGACTCCAGTGTCATACTCATAGCTTATTCTAGCAGTGATTGTCAAGAAAGTTCCTTCTTTGCTGAAAACTATCCCTCTGTGGCATCACTCATTTTTTTTTCTTGCTTTGCCCTTTGGGGCATCACAAATTATTTACTTCCCCTTCAGTACAACAACACTACAGTTATTTGAACGTAGCTTCAACATCTTCTCTTTAGTGTACCCTTATCCAGGCCAAACATTTCTGGTTCCTTGAATCATTCCTTCAGTAAATGTGATTTCCAGACCCATCACCACAGTTACCCTTGTCTCAACACACTGGTGTGTTGTGTTCCCTTTTTAAAATCTGGCAGCTGGAATTACACACAGTATTCCAAATGTGGTCTAACCAGCTATTACCTCCCTATGCTTCCATTAATAAAGTGGAAGATTGAGTTAGCTTTTTATTAACGAGTTCAGACTGTTTGTTATTATTGAACTTGTGGTCAACCACATCCCCTAGGTCTTTATCACATGATTTGCTGTACAGTTGACTTTTTGAACCCAATGACAGGACTTTACATTTATCCCCAATAAATTAAATCTTGTTGCTATTGGCCTAGTCCAGCTTGTTGAAATCACATTTAAAACAAAAAATTTGTGATGCCTTCATCCAACATATTAAGTATCCCTGGTAGCTTTATGTCATCTACAGATGTGGTGAGTATGCATTCTACATGTTCATCCAAGTCATTAATAAATACATTGAACAAGACAAATCCAAGCTCTGTGTGCTGTCGTGAATCATGGGCACTTCCCTGCTGCCTGAGTTCAATCAGCCACTAACACACCAAACTTTACCTTCATCTGTCCTACATTTCTTCAATAAAAAAAATACTTGAAAGCACTTTTTTAATCTATACCGTGGAAGATATTCTTAATTTGCTTACAATAATATCATGAGACACTTTAGCAAGTGCCTGATGGGCCAGGACACAATTGTGTGATCAGTCCTTTTGGTACAGATCAGACAAAAATAAATTCCAATCAGTAATGTTTACTTTTTATCTACCTACTTTTTTAATTATTATTTTAATTGAAATACCATTATTTTACATCCTTGCTATTGTTTTGACAGGATTTTCCCTTCTCAGGTATTGTTACCATAGCATTCTCATCACTGAAGCACCAATCCACCACCATAATCCATTGCAAGGACTAATATTTAAAGAATACATTGCCATTTTCAGAGATACCATGCTACTCTATCCAGGCAGAAAAGAAGTTGGTAATCCAACTGAGGATCTAATTTGTAAATTGTGTGGGTTCAGATATTAGCTTCCTGCTTACTTCAACTCACCTTTTCCATACCCTCTGTCAGGGCCAAAAATGCACAAGCAAGTTGGAACCCTTTTCTGAATATCTGCCAAGTGATTTGACCTAGAGTCTTCTATGGAATTTGTGCTGGTTAAATTACAACTGCTCCAAAAATACTTGGAAATAGGGATTCCCTAAAATATTTCTTTTAGTAAGTGTATAGAGGGAAGCATTAAAACAAACCAGGTATCTGCCATTTTCTTCTCACCCAGTAATTTCTAACTTAGCCTGTCTTCCTTCTTCTCTGGGAAATCTCATTCATCTCATAGCTTTAGCTACCATCTTCCAGTCACTCTCAGATAGCTATCTCTGATCTCCACATCTCTCCCAAACTCCATATCTGTATTTCCAAGTACCCACCCAACATCTCTGCCTAAAAGATCTACAAAAACCTCAAATGCAACATATCTTAAACCAAAGGGATCTAGTCCCTAGTCCCAATTCTCCTAGAATCTCTAGTTCAATTAATGTCATGATCATTCTCTTAGTATGAAGGCTTTAAATTACTTTGAGAATAATTTATGTTGAATGCCTCCTTTATGTCAAACACCCAAAAATGTGATTAGTCCCTATCATTTTCCCTAAAGGAGGAATTTCCTAAAACTCAGAGAAGTTAACTTGCACAGAGCCAGTGGACCTGGGATGCAAATCCAGACCTGTCTGGTTCCAAGCCTGTCTTTTTGCTATTGCACCCCAGTGCTTTCTGGTCTTTCTTTCCCCAAACATCCAGTAAGTTACCAAATAATTCTCCAAGGACCCCTTTATTCATCATCCTTCTCCCAGATTTCAGCAATCACCTTTTATGGGATTTATCTGTTATCAGGCACTCTTCCCTCAAATCTGTCTCCAGGACTGCCACCAAAGTGATTACTAAAGCCCAGAGTCCATCCCAGAGGGGCTCTCAGACCACTAGATCCAGCAGACTGCTTAAAACAAAGCACTGCCTGAGACCAAGTAAGCTAGATCTCAGTCCCTCTAGTAGGTTAGAGTTCAGCCCCACAGTATGCATGGATATCCCTTCTTCCCTTCAAAGTCCACATGTTAAATTCATCCATATCATGATTTTCCTTCTTGAGATATTCTCTTACAACTTGGTCTAGAGATAGAAGCAGTAAAATTTTAAATTATTCTTTCCCAAAATAGAAGATGAAATGTTTTGTGAATTTCATCCAAAAGCCAACAAAAACAAAATAACTTCTTAGTGTGTCTTCAGATCAGAGACTGAGACATTCTGCAGTGTGCCATCTATTAACCAGAGACCTTGGAAAGCCATGGTGTAATTTCATCTAAGGCTTAAGTCTGGGAACAAAGGGAGCCATTGGGTCAAATTCCAGTTTGAGGGCAGAGGATGAGCTGTCCCATCATAAACAGAGTCAGGAACAAACAGAGGGAGAATTCTGTCTTCTCTCTTGTTCTGTCAATTCCTTTCTTGACTGGATGATGCCACCCACTGGGAAAGGAGGCCTCCTGAGTCCTCATCACAAATGCTAATCACATCTGGAAATACCCTCACAGACACTCCAGAAATAATGTTTATTTCCTCACCAGTCAAGTTGGCATACATTGGCCACCACAGAAAGGAAATGAAAATTTGAGTTGGGGGCAAAATTAGTCAAGCAGGACTAGAGAGTGATGGAACCCAGCAAGCTCTACCATAATGGGAATCAGGACCCTATTGAAAAGAAAATCAGTAAAAATTAGAAGAAAGGGCAGCTTAAGGACTTTAATAACAGAGATAGCTGTTATTGAAGTATAACTCCGCTGCAGTGCTTGGGGGGCTTTGTAACTCCCTTGATCATCCTTGAGTTATCACTTGTTATAGGAGGGGGTGAGTTTGCATATCAAGAATACTTTCAGGTGTTTCCTGTGTGTGATTTAGTTAATAAAGGTAACTTGGTGTGTAATTTTTAAAATATATTTATTTGATATAAGTAATTATTTTAATAAAGATAATTGAACATATAGAGAAGACATTAAATTGTTTATTTGTAATTGTAATAAAGGACAGTGTACTAAGTAGAGGCAGGACCTAGGCCTGCAATGGCATTTCTATACCCACAATTTGTGGGGAAAGTTACTGACCAAAGTGCTCTAGCACTGATATACGTAGATACGGCAGATTTTATTTCCTAAATATTTTGTGATTAAAACAGCAAGTCTCTTACATTGTTTGTAGCCTCCACACACCCACACACACACTTAACTACCAGTATGAAGCAAAGAGTGTGAAAAATAACCAAATAACAGTGTTCATCAAGGCTGGCTAACTTACTCAGTAATAAAAAGCAGCAGAAAGAAAATACTCCTGGTCATCATTCATTTAATTCTTTACCCCACACTCAGAGCACACAGATCTCCTCCCTCCTTTCCTAGTACAAATACAGTACTTCTGAGAGGTGACCTCTTTGCTTGAATGGGACTTCTTTCTATCCAGAGACCTGTGAACTCATCTGCTTCCCTCTGTCCACCATTTTCCTGGGTGGGATAACATCAATGACCCTTCTGTATTGGAAAGAAGAAGAATGAAAGACATGTGGTCTCTTATCTAAAACAATTCTGGATGCATATTGTGGGGTCTATACCTTGGAAACAAGGACTGGTCTTTGATTGAGCCCCATCCTGCGCATAGAATTCTCTTACTGTTATCTTCCATCCTTCATTTTATCTTCCGGGAGGTTCTCCTTGGCCGCATCTTAAGTTTGTATTGATTCTCAACCATGGTCACTTTACATCTGTGTACATGAGTCTATTGGGCAGTGTAACTTCTCAAAACTCAGACCTCATCTCTGATTCTAAAGAATTCCATGTGCCAATAACTACATCCATGTTCCTTTTTAAAAGATGTATTTTTGTGTTATCTTCTTCCTTACCTCTTTCTGGATGTAAGAACACTTCTTTGAGATTAAGACTCCTAATCTTAACGTCTTTCTTAATCTCATTAACCTTTGGGCTCTAAAACTAATTTATGGTGACAGAAGGAAAGGGGAGTGAGTAAAGCTGGGAAAGGGGGAGAAGAATATGGTGAAAGTTGGTTTTGGCCTCTTAGCAGAGACAGTGATGTAATATTTACACATATGGATGCTCAGTAATGAACACCTGAAACATGATAATGTTTCATATAATGTCTTGTCACAATGTAGTATTATATCAATAAAATAGTAAATTAAAAAAAAAGATTTTAACAGTGAACTCAATGCCTACATGTAGCCTGAGGCTCAGGATTAATCTGCCCTTTGTTCAAAGAAAAGTTTTATCTTTTGCTCTTTTGGGTTTAAAACATTTCTGACTTTGCAAGGCTCTGAATTTCTGGAATCTCTATTCTCTTTTATTTTTATTTGCAAACTGGCCAATTCTTTCCTGAACTCATCTCTTCTTTATTATACATTGCCAACAGCCAATACACACAACTGATGTTTTGTTTTCAGACCTCATCTTCTAGAGTTACAGTTTTATTAGGTTTATGATTTACCTCCCAAGTAATCTCAGACAACAGTTTTACTAAATGTTTTTGCTACTTCAGAACACTGACCCCTACTTTCATAGTTTTCAGTATCAGTTCCTACTGCCTGACCATTAAGCCAAAGATTTGAATTTTAGGTTTTGCTAGACAATGCACTAAATGGATTACCAGTCTCTATACCAATTGCCATAGGAAGTCTGTTCATAGAGGCACTGTCATCTTTCATATGCCCCGTTAGAGATAAGATTACCCTAAAACTCAAAGTATTGAAGCAACCATGAATAACAGGTTCTTGTGCTTCTCTGGGTTTGATTGTGTGATTTTTCTGCAAAATGCACCTGGAGTTCCTCAGTCAGCTGCATTCAACTGGAGGGTTGGCTGAGGGATGAGTTCTCAGAACTGAGCATCTGTCTCACCCTGAGAGCTTTCCTTCCTAGGTAGGCTAGACTGGGTTTCCCTACCTGGTATCAAGAGGGCAAACACCAAGTTTGCCAAGCTTTACCAAGCTTCCTGTCTTATGTTTGCTGATACCCCATTAGCTGAAGGAAGCATAGCAAGCTCTGTCAGTATGGGAAGGGACAGTACAAGAATATGAGTACTGAGATGTGCAATTCCCTGATTGTTAAATAATCTATAATCATCATTAGGGCAGAAATCAGAAAAATATATCTTCAAGGTCTTGGTGGCAAATATTTTGGCCTTTTCAGGCCATTTAGTCTCTGTCACAACTTATCGATTCTGCTGTATGATGGAAACTATGTTTATAGTTATAGTTATAGTATGTGACTATAACTATATAACTATATAACTGAGTCCCAATAAGACCTTATTTAGAATAACTAGTGGGTTTGAGTTGGCCAACAACTGATCTGTAGCACAGTCTTTCTTCATTCTCTGCCACAGGAGAAGGCTAACTCTTTTATGTTTTAGTTCAGAAGTTCATTTTGCCTGTAGCTCACTGGTTAGAACTAGGCATTTGGCCATTCCTAAAATTGCAAGGGCATGAGAAGTGTATTCTTCCTCTGTGCCTGTATGGAGAAGAGACCTAGACATTTGTGGCCTCTGGAAGTCTCTGCACAGAATCCACAGTGACATGATGGATGACCTTTCAAACCTTTATTCAATACCAGGTACGAGTTTTAAGTACCAGACACTCCTGAAAAACCATGAGATTATGCCGAGGCCATGATAATTAATACACTAAGAGGGAGAAGCATTTTACATCTCTGCCCTGGAACTGTTATCTCATTGTTTGTGTACTTGACTTTTTCACCAACTAAACTATGAGCATCTTGAGGTACAGTTAGGCCTCATATAGGATGTATTAGGCATGGACCAAACACCTTGACTGACTCTTTTTAGGTAGCTCATAAGTGTTAAATAATTGACCAAATGATTGAACAAATCAAATCAGAACAAATCAAGGATTTATTTTAAATTTCTGGGGACCTGGGTATAGGTGCCTAAATCCTCTGGCATTTAGTGGATTGGATTCCCTAATTCCCTGAGTTGCCACTATACAAAAGACCTTGTATTACGTATTTTTTTCTCTACATAAAAAAAGAGAAAGATAGGCTCTAAGAATTAAAGTCTGTTTCTTCCAGTCGGTGGTGAATACAAGGGACACCCAACAAAACTTTCTAGAATCCAGTATTTTGGCCAAATGTACCTTAAAGTTTAGGTTAATTTGTTTGCTTGCAAAGTTCCTTGGGCAATTAATAGAAACCATCAGTTTGCCTTATCTTTACTATCTTGGAAAAGTATAGGTATCCTCATCTCATCTCATAATACCTGATGATTACTTTCAGAATGAGCAGAACAGGCCAGGCACAGTGGCACATGCCTGTAAGCAGCAGCCTAGGAAACTGCAGTGGGGACCGGGGATCATGGTTCAAGTCCTCTCCGGGGCAACATAGCAAGACTTAGTTCCAAAAATTAGTTGGGCGTAGTGGCACGTGCCTGTAATCCCAGCTACCTGGGAAGCTGAGGCTTGGGATTGCTAGAGTCTCTGATACCCCAGGCAATGTGAGCCTGCAGTTCCACAGGCAAAAATATAGCAACACCTAGTCTCAAAAAAAAAAAAACAAAAAACAAAAAAACAATAAATAATTCCTCTTCTGGTTTTCAATACTCTGCTGAAAACACTGAACTTATGGGTAATCACTGAGAGAGAAGACTATCGATAGGAGAACAGGACCTTTAAAAGGTTTGTGCCGTATGAATAATCCCATGTCTATAAGCTTAATAAAAAAGCAACAGAATTCTTTATCATATAAAACAAAGGCTTTTATACAAGTGAATGTTTCTCACAGAATGTAATATGTACTGCGAGCTAGCAGGTTTTTTTCAGTTGGCAGCATTCCAAATTTTATCATAGTTCAGTTCAGTTCTTAACTTGGAAAAAAATAATGGGTCCAACTGAGGATACAATCTTTCGAAAAAGGTATTTTTGCAAAACAATCCATTTGGGAAACAAGTCTGTAGAGCTACAAATTCACTCCTCTCAAGAAGTTGGTATCAAGTGATTAAGTCAGGTATATAAACAGGTGACTGTAATACAAACTATGATTTGTGATCACAAAGACCCTAAAAGTACTTCTGGAATGTCAGAATAGGTGTTAGGTTGAGGAAAGGAACAGAAAAATTAAAGAATACCTTTGTGGAATATAGTGTCCTTAACTTTATGTGCAGAGATGTACTGGATCAGGAAAGGTGCTGTGAAGGGGTTGGGGGTGGGAGGTGTATCCTAGGCACAGGGAGTGAGTGTGGACAATGGCCTAACCTAGAGCAGTGGCTGCAGAATAAAAAAGAAAGCAGAAGTGGAGGATCTGGCTAGAGCTGGACTGCAAGGATAAGGAGAGGGAGAAGGCAGAGATGACATAAGGGTCTTAGGTGCTGAAGCTGATCAAGATTTCTGAAGGAGGAGACACTGTACAAGAAAATACTCCAGTGATCTTGAAGTCACTTGAAACTGGAGTTTGTGACTCCTTCCTGGGATTCTAGGTACATTCTTTCTTTTCTCAATTACCTCTTTTCTCAATCACTACATGTCAAGCTGTCTCCTAGCTTTGTTCCTTCATCCACAAAGTTTTCTGTCTTTTATTTGTTGTCCTAATAATAATAAAGGGCCTAGACCTGGACTGAATTGGCATTGCAAATCATCAAAATCAAAATTCCCAAACATAAGGAGGTTCTTGCCCCTACCCTCAGGTAATGCTGGCCGTGAACATGATGTTCTTGGAGTTGTTTTTCAAATAGTTCTGTTCTGTTTTCAAATATTTATCCATTTAAGCAACATTGGTATTTAATGCTGAAAGGACATCTGTTCTGCTGGCCTGGCACCTGGCATCTGAGATAGAACTTTTTTTCAGAACTTAGTCCACCTTTTGATGGTAAAAAATTGGTTTTGACTTCAAGCAAATGAAGTTTTCAAAAATTCTTGTTACAAGTTACGTGAGGGATATCATGCGTATGATAATGACATGTCTCATTGATAGGTTTACAGAGATTATTTTGTGTCTTCAGCATCGAAGGGCATCCTCATTGTGGTAAGTCAGTACTCAAGAGCATGAAAATATTTTATACATTCATTTCAGGCCCTGATTTTTGTCGTGCAGATTCATGTGCACATATAAAGCTGGCCTGTAGCTGGGCTCCAGTCCATACAGTTATTTGCCAATTCCAATGAAGCAGAGAATGAAGACACTTGGCCCCATTGTCATCGTTTATTTTCTATGAACCTTACAACTGAATATTGAAAAATCTGGATTTCATCTTTCCTTTCTTCACTTTTTCTTTTTATTTCAAGTTAGCTGAATAGCTTTGGGCACATGTATATCAGAAAGATAAGAAGTGAAGTAGTTATGATCTTGAATTAGAACTTAAGATATTTAAATCTGACCATTGCAGCGATGTTTCTTCCTTTAATCAGATTCTGAATATTCTTTGTGCAGGTTGTGTTCCTGACTGGGTTTGGCCATGTCTATGTAGACACTGCCCATCAGTGTGGCACCATCCTTATCACTGTGGTCCCAGAAGGAAAAGCATTACCTATTTTAACCAGTATCAACAGGTAGGTTTAATTATTATCACATTTGCAGCCAGTTTTCCCAATATAAATTTGCAAATCTACTATTTATCCTTGTTGTTATCCCCTAATATATGTTAAAGTCTTTTGTTAGTTACTGTATAATCCAGAGGCTATTGTTACTAGCAGTAAGTCATACCTGTAATGGGTAGAATAGACTGTCTTCCTTGGGTACCCCTTTTAGAGCTTCTTTGATAATAAGCTTAACAAGCTGATTTAAAACTAAAATATTCGTCTTAGAATTAAACATTATAATTAGCATGAAATGAAGATTAATATGTCTGTATCTACATGCCAACCCCAAAATTAGTCTTTAAACTCAGCAATTACAGCTACATCAAAAATAAATCCCCTCTTATAGTCACATTCTCCCCACTCCAACCTTCATCCTAGTGTTACCATCAGGTTGTACAAACATGAATCAGAGTTGATATCCTTAATTCAATGAACAATAATGTCCATCGTATACAGTCCTAGTAAATGTGTAAATTATTCCCATTTTCTGGAAATCAGTTTAACAGTGTGTATTAAATTTTTTTTAAGTGAGCAGATTAGAAATTCCAGTTTTAAGAGTTAAAGCAGAGGGCCGGGCACGGTGGCTCGTGCTTGTAAGCTTCAGCCTATGAAGTGGCCAGGGCTAGGGATCGCGGTTCGAGTCCCACTTGGGGCCCCGTAGCAAGACCTAGTTCCAAAAAATAGCTGGGCGTGGTGGCGTGCGCCTGTCATCCCAGCTACCTGGGAAGCTGAGGCTGGGGATTGCTTGAGTCTGTGGTACCCCCGGCAACAAGAGCCTGTGGTTCCACAGGCAAAAATAGCAAGACCTAGTCTAAAAAAAAGAGTTAAAGCAGAAAAGAAGAAAAAGATACATGCAGAGAGATACTTATCATATACTAATTATAATGGCAAAATATTCAGAATACAATTAATTACTCATTAGTTGGACAATAGCTGAAACATTAAATACACCATAAATGGCATATCCAACAGAAAATCAGCCTTCTAAAATTTTAATGGAAAAAAAGTGAATGATATCTAAAATAAAGCAAACTGTCAAATCGAATATGCATATATTCATAAATACACATATGCATGTGCACACAAAAAGCATCCTTAGAAGATTGAAAAACTTAGAATTTGCTATTAAATATAGGGTTATAAGTGGTTAAATACTTTTCTGTATTTTAAGATTGCATAGTAATATTTAATGATCAGAAAAATTAATTAGTTTAAAATATAAAATAGCACCTATCGAAGTACTTTTTAAACATTTAAAAATATCTTTTATAATACATACCAAAGTTTATTTTTTATTTAACTTATTTTCAATTCCACTTCGAATGTCCTTTATTCCTGATAAAATTGAGGATACAGAATCTTTTGAAAAAGGTATTTTTACAAAACAATACATTTGAGAAAAAGTCTGTAGAGCTACAAATCCACTCCTCTCCTGCTCTCAGGAAGTTGGTAATCAAGTAATTAAGTCAAGTATATAAACGAATGACAAATACAATATGATTTGTGATCACAGAGACACTAAACATACTTCTGGAATATAAGAATAGGTATCAAATAGAGGAAAAGAAAAGAAAAATTAAAGAATACTTTGTGGACTATAGCGTCCTTAAACTTTGTGTGCAAAGATGTATAGGATATATACAATAAGGTTATATATATATAGATAATTTATAGAGAGAGATATATAGAATAAGGTGATAGGTTCAGCATGGTACAACATTTTCAATAGTTTTTTTATTGTAGTAACTTTAGTTGACAGTTCTGTATGTGAGTCATAAGTACAGGATCCTCAGATATGTGTCACACCATACCCACCCATGGTCCATTGGCCTCTTTCCCCACTCTGTACTCCCCACCTCATTTTATAGCCTCAGTTCCACAGTCACACTTCTAGGTTTTGTTATTAGTTTGTTTTTTTTTTTTTTTTTTTTTTTTTTTT
>PVHY01002348.1:0-129187 GCA_004024945.1 Uropsilus gracilis | reverse complement strand
TCAAAGATAAAGGCATTATCTATTTATGTGTTGGTTAATTATAAAATATAAGTCCTTCAAAAAACATGAAAGAGGGCACTGCAAGAGAAAACAGGAGGGAATGTGGGGTCCTTAATTACGAAAGGAAATTAATATATCAAAATACATTCTTTAAAAAAAAGAATGGAAATTGAAAGAGTCACACAGTGAATTTGAGACAAAAAAGATAGGAGTTAATCAGAGCAGCAGTTTTGGAATAGCAGGGGAGAGCTGGTAGAAGAAATGAAAATGGTTAGAGAAATGGTTAGAGGATAGCATGAGTGGGAGGGTGATTGATGTGCGTGAGATAAGTGTAGAGAGGAAGCATATAATCATAGAAAACTTTGTAGGCCAAGCTGAGAATATTAGATTTTACTAAGTTCAATGGAAAGCCATTAAGAAGTGTTTTTTGTTTGTTTGTTTGTTTTTAAATTTTAAGTAAGGCAGTGCCATGAAACAATTCACATTTTAAAGTGTCCTTATGGCAGCTGCTTACAGAATAGTTTGGAGATGGGATAAACAGCCAGAAATAATGGGAAAGATGGAAAAAGAGTTCAGAGTGTGAACGATCCAAACGGACACATCAAATATATTGTTAGAAAAATCTAGAAGTAAAAATCAGAGTAAAAATGGCGAAGTGTCATCTACAGACAAATGGCATGGATAGCCTCGTGAATGGTTGAGTTTACCTAAGGGGAGAAGAGAGGCTGAGGAAATTCGTATTTTTATGGATAGAGAGAAAAGAGAGTAGCTGGAAAAGTAGTTGTTTACAATTAAGAAATCTGTAGTTCCAAAAAATGAGGGTTTCAAAAAGAAGGAAGTGGTCAGTTGTATTGGTTGAAAAAAACACAGAAAAATGTCCCTTGATTTCAACACCGTGGAGGTCATTGATTGCTATGGTGAGATTACCATGTGCATAGTTAGTTCTGTTGCAAATACCAGAGAATCAATTTACAGTGGAGTAACCCTTGCATTGCCAGTCCACCGAATGCTATTTTAGACTTTATTTTTCTGAGAGATTCTAACTATATATTGGAATGTGCATTTCATGACTTTCTTCTTATATTGTTGTCTTTTCCAAAAAGCAAAGACTAAATGTACTTCTTAAAAATATGTAATGAAACTCATTTTATCTTACAACTACCACATGAGCACTGGACTTTTTCAAGATTTATAATTATAAGAGTTCAGTGATCTTAATTTCATCTAACTTGAAAAATTTGTTATTTCACATTTTAGGAATTATTTCAATGTTCATCAAAAAGTACTCCCAACTGTGCTAGAAAAAAATAAGACTACTAAGAAAACAGATTAATTGAAAATCTTCTAGAAAGCCAATTCAGTAGGAAAATAAGTCATTTTATTACATCACCTATTATCGTATTGCCTAAAGCATTATCTCATCTTTTAAGACAGTATTAGAAAAAATCTGAGACTTTATAGTTTTTTATATTTGAGCTTTTGTTGATCACTGATGATAATTCAGTTTTCACAAATTTCATTTTCTTCTCACCCTGGCAGAGACAAGAAAATTGAGAAAAATACTTCAATAATATTATGAAAATCAGGAGATAAATGCAAAAATGCAGGACTCTCCAAACTTTAATGTTAACAGTGAAATTTGCCATACATGTGAAGTATTAGGCAACAAGCCCTTCAGTGATATCCTACAGATTTTCTCAAATTCAAGAACTGAAGATTCAACAATATATATTGAAAATAAAAAGGATATGCTATTCTTGTTCAATTAGCCATTCAATAGGAATGACTTCATTATCAATATTTTGATAATGATAATCAATATTTTGCAACAAGAACCTGAGTTAAGCTAAGAAGATATGGTTTATAGTCTGTCATTTTTAAAGATGTTTTGGACCAAATGTACTTAGTATAATTTGCAAGTCAATAAATACTAAAGGTAATAAACATACAAATATTATTGGGAGGAAGTACATTAGATAGAAATAAAAAAATGCACAACTATTAAATTGGTGTCTATAAATCTAAAAATGAAGAGGATGGCTATCCTCTATCAAAACTATAAGATACGAAAGTTTTCAAAAGTATCGCTCTTTGTTGATTCAAATACAAGAGGCAGCAAAGGTAATAAAGTAGAACCATTAGAGTTGTATTTGAAATCTGGAGTTCATACATACAATGTGATTGCGTTTCTGGTTCTTACATGTTGTCTGATCCATAGTTGTATGCAAAGGATATTTTAGGTACTATTCCTTCCAATGCAGGAAAATACAAAGTAAAAAATTTAGCTTGCTATATTTAAATTTGTATTAAAATATAATTAACTTTTTCATTGTTCCTTTATTCTTGCTTCTTATAATGATTTGCAAAATGACTTTAAAACTAGGAATAACAGGTCTATTGATGAAGGATGAGGTTTAAACAAGTGGGGCTTAATTTGTTTCACATGACAACCAATAGAGTCCAAAAAACAGAACCCCATTTCTAGACTGTTTTTGGCTTCAGAAAGCAGAAATACTATCTCACCACATGTTGAAAGTCATCTTAGAGTGGGGGAACTGTGGCTCAATGATGTTATCACGGATATAGCCGGCTTTCACCTGTCTGCTCTGCCATCTACAACTTGCTCTTGTACTGAGGCTGATAGCAAGACACCTGCAGCCTTACACTTAGGCATGCAACATTCAAAGGTGGGGAAAGGGCCATGTCGCTCCTTAAGTGAGGAAACTTTTTCCAGAATCACTCCTCCTAATTCAGCTTATTGGCTACAGTTGCCTCACATACTCATTTCAGAACTAATACCTTGCAAACAGGGTATGTAATGATTCCTTAGACTGGAGTCTGGGGATAATGTTAGTAACCTTGAGGCATTCTTGCCTGAAGGAAAGATGAATGCAACTGGGCTCTATTAAGAAGGGGTTACTAATTTGAATAGGTCCCAGTGCCCAATACAAAGCAGAACTCCTAAAACAACTTGTAGAACACATTTTAGTTAATTGTAAAGAACTGTCATCAGAACTCAGGATGAAATGGGATATATCAGTCCTTTGACAATTCCTGCTCTCCTATTTTAGTGTTCTCTCTCCTCTAAGCACTCGAGGTATTGTCTTATTCCCGCTTCCTCTTGACAGCTGCACACACAAGCAGCTAGGTAACTTATTTTCTAAGATGGAGTGTGTGGGATGTGATCAAAGAGATGACTGAAACTGGGAGAGGAGCCACATGGCCAATTCTGAACCCTAGGATGACAATAAGTCTCCGGGGTGAGGCAATGACAAGCGAAAGATGGAGTTTTTGAAAAAGTGTGAGATGGCTAAGAGAGGAGACTGAGATTGGGTAGCTGTCTGGAGTGGAGTGGTCTCCATAACTTTAGTTAGGATTTTCGTACACTTGTAAAATCCAAAGGAGATGTAGTCAGAACCAAGTTGAGGCAGAATATGTGGCTGAGAGGAAGAAAGAGAGAAAGGAAGAGAGGGAACAATTTCAGTTCCTTTTTTTCTCCCCTAATTGAAATTTTGCCCTTAGTGGTTTTCAATGCACATGCTCCCTTCTAGTGGTACCCATCGGGAACAAAACTAACAATGGCTAGGCTGGCAACTTTTAAACTGTATATATTGGATGATCCTGCACATTTGGGCTGGGATGGAACCAAGACAGTCCTTCCAGGTGAGGAACAGGAACTTCAGGCCAAATTCCTCTTCAGTTTGTGTTACAAAAATTGCTAGGCATGTAGGGAGTCGGTAGATTTTAGTCAGGAGAATAAAGGACGTGCTCTGGCATGAGGTAAGGAGGGCAGATAGTTGCCTGCCACAGTAAGACTCTATTCAAGTTTTGATAAAATCACGTCATATTAAATCACTGGATGTGTCCCATACTTGCTGTAGAGGTTCCTGCTAACACTGGGGGTCCTAGCAAGTAGATGATACCAGTAAACAAAGTTGTAAGTCAGGGTTTGGTGTACAATTGTGCCAGTATGAACAGCTAATTCACCACTTTCTTGGTAAATATTTGAAAGAAAAAAACTATTTCATTTCTCTCATCTTTGTGACATTTCAGTACATAGTCATTCGCAGTTGGTAGTCCATAGAATACAGAAACCCACACAATGAAAACTGATTAATAGAGCCGGGCGCACCTTTAATCCTAGCTTGGGAGGTTGGGACTAGGCATCGCTTGAGTCTGAGGCTTTGGGACTACCTCGGGCAGCATAGCGAGACCTAGCCTCTAAACACACACACACACACACACACACACACACACACACACACACCTGATAGTAAAGTACAGAAATCTGCACAGTTAAAAAAATGAACAACACAAATTAAAATAACCCAATAGAGATATTTTTCAGTACTTACATTAGTGGAAATACATTTATTTACCTTTTGAAGTCCCAAGAGACCACCTCTGAGCAATCTGAGAGTCCACCTGAATACTGACTGCTCATGCTCAAGAAGGAAGTGCTACAAGTACGGTTGGAATCTCCCTGACTTTAGCCCTTTTCCCAGTCATCAGAAAACCTGGACCACCAGGGTTTCGCAGGGCAAAGATAAGCTGCCTGGAGTCTGAAATCCTTCACCGCCACAGGCTGTTTGAGAATGACTGCACCAGAGGCTGAATTTCTCACTGCAAGTGGGTGGAATTGGGTACTATGGGACTTCAAATGTGATAACGTCTCCTTTCCCCCAATGAAGTTACAGATTATCGTGACTGCAGATTATTAAAAATAGATACCAGGGAAGCCATCCTTTGTCAAAAACCAGCTTAAAGCTCCACATTCTCATGGTGAATCCCCTGTGCTTTCACATTTCACTTGCAACTTTTTATGTAACTATAGAATGGTGGCCCGAGATGCCAAACGGGGCAAATTAATCCATTCAGCAGATCAAATGAAAGAAAGCAACCGGATGAAACCGATGCTAGAGACGGTAGACACTTGACCCTACCCTTGGGGGTCGTGCGATTCCCACCCACCCTGTGAAACGGCTCGCTCCCAGAAAACGCTTTCCTGGAACCAGCCCTCACACCTGTACCCAGCGGAGACCCAAGTTCAGGGGCTTTGTCTCCGAAGAACAAAGATCGGTCCGGCGGCTCTCCGGCTCTCGAAAGATCGATGCCGCCCGGGAGACCCGCGCCGCAGCAGCAGCAGCGGCGCCGGCCGCCAGCCCACCCGACCGCGCGGCGCCCGCCCCCCTCCCTCGGGCCCCTTTAAGCGCCGCGCCCGAGCCGGCCGCGCCTCCCGCCGGGTTACGTGGGGCCGGGGCGGGCGGCCGCTGGGCCAATGGCCGCCGCCGGGGCGGCCGTGCTCCTCCCGCGCCGCCGCCGCCGCCGCAGCCGCCGCCGTGGGGCTGCGGGCTCCTCCCGCAGGAGATAACTGTCAGCGCGCGAGGCGGCGGCGGTGGCGGGCCGGCTCCGTCATATGACCCGCCGCCGGCGGCCCCCGCGCCGATCAGAGTTACTCCGCCGCCGCGGCCCCGCGCTCCCGCCAGGCCGGGCGGCCGCGCCGCCGCCGCCGCGATGGCCCCGTCGCCTCGGCCGCCGCCCCCGGCCGCGCGCTGAGCCGCCGGCCCCCCGAGCGCCTCGGCCGGAGCCGCAGCGGCGGCGGCAGCATCATGGCCCCGACCCTGCTCCAGAAGCTCTTCAACAAAAAGGGCAGCGGCGGCGGCGGCCCGTCGTCGGCGTCGACCCCGGGCCGGGCACCCAAGGAAGGACCCGCCTTTAGGTGAGGGGCGCGGAGGGGCGAGGCGGGCGCGGGACGGGAGTTGGCGGGGGGACGGCGGGGGGCGGGAGGGCGAAGGGCAAGTGGGGCGCCCTCGACGTGGCAGCCGGTGGCCGGCTCCCGGTCCCGGGCTGGACCTCGTGGATGCGCCTGATCCGGATGGGGCGCCGAGAGCCTGGTGGCCGGGAGGGTCCCTGCCGCTCCCCCCAGCGTTCCCCCTTTCTCCCCAACTCCGGGGCCCTTCCTGCTTTCCAAGTTCTGTGGCGTGCCGCGTGGTTCCCGGGCGTGCGTTGGCGGGGCTGGGAACTAGCAGGTTCGCGGAGAATCGGGGTGCACCCCTTCGCGGTCGAGCCTCCTGGGCGCCTCTGCGGGCGGGCGCAGTGAAGCTGCGAGCTGTCATTTTGAGGGCAGCTCCCACCTATTGTGTACGTGACAGTATTTTGAAGTTGGGAAGGAGCCGCGGCGGCGAGAAGCTGTACAGCCTCCTCCTTGCTGGCTCTCCTCTGACAGGCTCTCAGACGGATGAATGGAAGCCTGTCGTTTCCACATCATTTGGAAGGTTCATGCCGCATGGTGTGTGCAAAGAGGGAGGGAGATGTTTTTTATGAAAAGGCTGAGATTTCAACTTAACGAAGCGGATGCGTCTATTTCATAGATTGGACCTTCCGTGTGTCTACACACCTTTGAGTAGTGGTTGCAAGCGTCTACTGAACGTTGACGATCGAAGATGCTTTTATGTTGATTTCTCATTTATTTCTATGCGAGGACTATTTTAATTCCCATTTTACAGATGAGGAGACTTACAGTCACGGAGAACTTGATCAACTCGCCCAGGAGCCACAGCTATACCTGTGTCATTTTGGCCCAAGTACTTTGCCCACAGAGTTTAGTTTTGCAAATCTGTCAGCTAGCCTGCTTTCGGGGGCTAATTTTTGAAAGATGCTTTAAAGATTGACTTTCAGCAAACTTTTGTTGGAAAGTTCATTTATTTATTTCTAACAGTTTTCTTCAGCAATTTTTTTTTTTAATTAGGCATCCATTTCCACCCTCCTACCCCCCACTCCCAATGTGCCAAGTGTTCTTTTGGCTAAAATGTTTTGCAAAACCAGTTTACTATTAACTGAGTCTGGACACAGTAGAAATATGCCTTTTAAAAAGTTTCAGTTGAAATTTTGGATTAACTTTTAAGTTCTAGATTTTGCTTCCAGAACTTGAACTCTGCTCAGTTCAAACACACATGTACCCTCACTGCTCTTAGTACCAGTGTTTTATATTTTGTGGGTGCCCATGTCTGTGTGGGTATACGGTATTTTTTGTCAGGATTGTGACAATTATGAGGATTTTAAACTGCCCTAGTTGCCTTCTCCTGTTTCCTTTTGGCTCCTGAATTCTTACATTTTGAGCAAGGAATGCTTTTCCTTCACTGCTTGGAGTACTGGTGATGCTGTATTACTTCTCAGCATGGTAGAATTACTCCAGGCCCAGGGTATGACATTTCATTTCACTCTGAGTAATCCAGAGAGGATCAGGGGAACCAAGCCTGAAGAGAAATGGGCATGTGTGTTACAGGTGTCTTTACTTGGCTGCTCTTGTCAAGGACAGTTAAAACCTTTCTCATGGTGGTAGAGAGAGGGCTGTCACGCTCTCACTGTTTCCTGTGATCTCTGCCCAGTTGCCCACCACCATTTCCTCCAGCCACAAGTTTAACTGAGTGTATTTTGAACAGAAAAATTGTGGCTATATTTAGGGCCTGGCCATATTAGGAAAATTCATTCCCATTTTGTGGGAACATTTTGAGTAATGTTCTGACTTCCTATTGGTGTATAACAAAGCTCACTATGCCAGTGCTGTTTTTTTCGTTTATTTTTTCTTACCTCACTAGGACTTTCTGCATGTTTTTGAGGTACTGTAGAAGCCTTTGAAAGAACTGAAGATCTCAGTTGAACGTTGACTTTCATGGGGTTCCTTCAAAATTGTCCCTGCTATGGCCCACCATAGAAAAAGTAATTTGTAAATAAAGACCCTGGCAGATGGGGACACATTAGCAAGGACACACCAAATCAGTAAAAGACAGCCAAATAAAGCTTTCCTCTGCTCTCCTCACTTGGCCATGTAGTACAGCCCTCCTGGGAAAATTTCCCTTTCTTGCCCTACAAAATAATCACTTTATGCTCAACTTTACCAGACTATGAAATTGGAGCTTGAATATGCTTTTTTTTTGGGGGGGGGGCAATAAAAGAGATGCCTTATCTATGGAATTAGCTGTTCATGGGAGTATACTTTATAAGTGACTAGATTTCAGAAAGTTAAGGTAAAAAACCATTAGGTTAAAATTCTAGGTTTTCCTAGAATTTGCATTCTTTGGTGCATTGACAGACAGGATGTAACTTGCAGAATGAAAGGTTCCTTGAGGAACTGAGGTAGACTTTTGGGGCAGTTTTATAGCATATATTGCCAAATATTTGGTGGGGGGGTGGGCGGCAGGGAACCTAAGTAAAAAGAAGATCCAGCTTTATAGATGTGTATATATATTTTGTTGCCTTGTTCTTGATTTAGCATTTGTGAAAGTCTTTTGTGTCTTTTCTCTTTCCCCCGTGGACTTATTTTCACTAAGTTATTTTAAACTTCTCTCTACCTCTGAATTTTTCCCTTCATCAAATTTTGCCCTGGATGTTAAATCTATTTCACTCTGTGCCCTTCTGTCCTGCTGGGAATTTTTTCCCATTCTCTCATATTGTAGTTGATGGGAGAGGAAATTTGTTGTCCAATCTGGTATCACAGTTTGATTCCATAGCTTCATGCTTCCTAACATTCCATCTAGGTAGAGGACTATCACCGTGAAGATTCCTTACGTGTATTTCTTTTAGGCTTTCATAGTTCCAAGCAAATAGGTTGCTAGGAAAACTGAAAAGAAATTAAAAGACATTGAATTTACATGTTTGGGAGAAATGAGATTTCTATTTTTGAAGTTCAAGTTCTTTTTAAAGTTATAAAAGGTTTTAGCAATTACAGAGAATTTTCTATCTGCTGGTCTTCAGAATGACTTTACTTTAATTCATTGCTACATAAATATATATTTAAAAAATACTTTGTGTTAGAATAAATTTTCAAATAAAAGGATTGATTTATCTGGTAGCCCAAGTCAGAAGTCAAACTGGGTTCTTGGTTACTTTGGATTTAAGGTCAGATGTTCATGTAGGAATTTTCAAAGCCAAGGTTTACCAGATGATTTACCTGTGTACTGAAGCTTTATATGAAAGTGGTGTTGTGTGTTTTTTAGTGTCTCTGATAAATTAATAGACCAGTTTCCACCTAAAATGTGTCTATAATAGGGAGGTAAAAAGAGCTTGGGGTGTCAAGTGTTTTATTTTAGGCTAATTAAATAATGTGATAAATATACATCTATCACCTGGCATATGAAGAGTAAGGAAAAGCATTTCAGCTATTTGGTAGCTAGTTGTACAAATGCTTCAAAGAGTGGGCCCCAATCTTCCTTCAAGACCTAAATATGGCCAAATGACCCAGTTAGCGCTAATCCTCATCCTGTTAGAAAAAATTGTAAGTGCTCTGTTACAGGTTTAGTATAATTTCATCTACTTATCACCATTGGCAAAGAGCATCTGATGCCCACGTGCTGGTAGCTTTGTGCTGCACCTGTGCAGATGAAGGTAGGACACCTGTGATCCCATTTACTGTACCTTGTCATCTAGAGGACAACAGACTTTACAAGATGAGTAATCAGCGAACACACATTGGAAACTATTGGAAGAAGATAATTTAGACTTCAATAAAGAGTAAATCTATACTCTAAGTACAGGGTTAAGCAGTCACTCCTAAAGACTCACATTCACATGGTGGTGAGGCTGAAGGCAAGACCATGATTTACTCCTCTCCAGCAGGGAGAGAAATTACACCCACATGTTTTCTCCCCTCCACCATCAGTTTCCAGGATATAAGTCTTTCTCTCTAGATTTGTGTAAGGTAGGGTGAAGAATTTTCTCTATAAACCACAGTTTTGTTCCACTACACTCATATCTTCAGTGCCAATCACCTAAGACCAGGGACACATAGTAGCATTTTTGGTGACTTTTTTACTCTTTCAGAAAGTTCCTGAAGAGCCCTTTGCTTGCTGATTCCCATCTGTTTGCATGCTCCTCACCTTAGAACTCCATGTCCTGAAGCGTGCCACAAACCATGCCGGGGAGTAGAGGTTTTTGCAGAGGCAAAGAGGAGACTGATCTGTTCAGTGCAGTTAGAAGACAGATTGAGGAGACTGTTGGACTTGGTTTTGCCTCATGCACTATGTGGACATGGAGACCAAACACACCTTCCTTTCTCTGGTCCTCAGTTTTGTTATATGCAAAGTAACGAGTCCCATGAGGAGGGTGAGGAGGTGATATAATGAGTTTGAAAATATTTGGAAAAGTATCAAATGTAGTGCAAAATACTTTTAAATATTACCAAGATCCTTTTAAGGGATGGAGCTCAGCATTATATTGAAGCTCTGAAAACTAACCATTCCTCAGAGACTGTTTTCTTTCTGTACAGGGCAGACTTGGGACAGAATGGAAGTCGTATTTTTTTTTTTGTCTGTTTGTGCCATGATGTTGTCAGTAATGAAACAAAGAACCCAAGTTTTCAGAGGAAAGTTAAAGATTTGTAGGTGACTGGGAGTTCAGACTGTCGTGTATTTGTTTCTCAGATTTATTTACTAGTTTTTCTAACTAAGAATAAAATCTTACTTAGCGCAACAGGGAAATTTGTTAAACAAAAAAATTACACACCACACAATGCGTGATCTGCAGCACCCAAGTCATTTTAAATATTATGTGTATACATATGTATATGCACACCTTCAAACATATGTGCATATAGATGTGTGTCTCTATATACACACACAGGATGATGTTCTCACTAGAAAAAGTAAAAATAAAATCTGTGAACTTATTTGACTAGTACTTAAAAATAGGAGTGTATGGTTGATTATGCAAAAGTGGGAAAGAGTTAGCAGTACTGCACCGTCCTTACTAATAGTGGTTGTGAAGGAGCCAGGTGAAAATTTTCTTCTACAAGGGTATCTTATTTTTTTGTTTGGGCTTGCACTAATGAATTAGTGTTGCATTTGTAATTTACAGTATTTTAAATGTTAGTCTTTGGTGAATTTTACAGTATGAGGGAGGGTATAAAACTAACATTCGTGCAGATAAGACATGTGATTCTAATAAAAACTCTATAGAATTTTTCCTCTTTGTTAAATGACCGGTAGTTTCCTGTTATTGAAAGTAATATGCTGTGAATTTTAATGTACTTAAAACTGAAGTTCATTACAAACATTAGGAGGCCAGTTTAATTGGTGATGCTGATAATTGTAGACAATGTACATGTGTAAAATTTTTACTAGTGGAGCAGGGTTACTGGAGACCATTGTCTTTATTTGAGTGAAAAGCATATTTTAGGGGGCAGTTGAGTGTGAGAGAGAGCTACTTTATATTTATTTGAACTATATTTGGAAAAAAGTGACACAGCCTTTTCAACTTGAGGAAACATGGATAAGCGAAGTGTCATGGATTAGTGTTTTAAAAAATAGCACATGTAAAAACATACAATGGAGCAAGGATAGTATCTTCAGCAAATGGTGCTGGAAAAACTGGACTGCTACATGCAAAAGAATGAATCTAGACTACTCCCTCACACCATGTACAAAAACCAACTCAAAATAGAGAAAAGCCTGGGATGTAGGACTTGAAGCCATGAAATATATAGAAGAAAATATGGGCAAAACACTCCAAGACTTGTACTTCAGAAACTTCTTTCAGGATACACCTACAGTATAAATAGCTGGGACTACATCGAACTAAAGAGCTTCTGCACAGCAAAAAAGACAATAGTCAAAACAAAAAGAAACCCAACCAAATGGGAAAAAAATTTTGCCCTCCACACAAGTGATGATGATCTGAAAACAAAGACCCACAAAGAACTCATACAACTTAACAAAAACAAAGCAAAAAGTCCAGTCAGAAAATGGGGAGAAGAACTAGAAAGTCACTTCAACATCACTAATAATCTGGGAAATGCAAATCAAAATCACACTGAGATACCATCTCAGAGAAAGGAGCACTCTTACATTGCTGGTGGGAATGCAAACTGGTCCAACCACTATGGAAAGCTGTGTGGAGGACCCTTAAACTTCTGAAAATGGAACTACCATTTGACCCAGCAATCCTGCTTCTGGGAATTTATCCAAAGGATACAAAAACACTAATTCTAAAAGACACCCGAACTCCAATGTTTGTTGCAGCACTGTTTACAATAGACAGGATATGGATGCAACCCAAATGCCCCCAGACAAATGGGTCAGAAAGTTGTGGTATATGTACATGATGTAATATTATTCATCAATTAAAAAAGACAAACTTATGTCCTTCACAGCAACATGGATGAAGCTAGAAGGAATCATGTTAGTGGAAATAAGCCAGAAAGGAAAAGAAAAATACTGGATGGTCTCACTTATGTGAGGGATTTAGGAAAAAACAGACAAGACGGATTTAAAACTGTCAACAAAACTGAAGCATAGAGCAAGAGAAGGGGAGAGGAGGAGAAAATCAGGAGAGAGATGGGCACAAGAAATTGATATGGTTCATGGGTGATAAGGTGGTGAGAACCTCACGGTAGACAATGATGTTAAATCAACAATATGTACAATCAACTTAAAAATTATAAAAAAAGTAGTATATGTGTTATCATTTTAATTTCTGTTATGTGAGTTGTTCCTGTTTGGTTGTTTGACTTGGGAGACGCTCTTGCGCCATGGGCAGGCAGAGCATGTGGTCTTCATCACACAGAGAATAGATATAAAGAGAGCATTATTGTTGTCTTTACATTGTATTTCTTATGGCTTGCTTGTGAGATCAGCTTAAGGAAGCCACTTGTGTTTCCTTGGCAAAGGAAGTCATAAAGGGCTGTCCCTGTGCTCATGAAACTCTTTGACTGCCAGTGGGACCTCCTGGTAGGTGATCAGGGAATCTTATTAGAGAATTGGTACTGTGCTTATTTCCCCAGTCACTGTTTTTCTTGGTGTGGGTGAGAAGGAACAAATGACTTAGCCTAATTGTGTAGGTCTCTGGCCTGGTGTGAATTGTTAGTTAGCTCTGTCCATGAGTGTTAAGAGGAAGGCTTTCTCTTTGTGGATAAGAGTGCTGAAATATTTGAATTCCTACTTACCATGTGGGCTTTATCTGAGGTTTTTGAAAAATGATTATTATGTAAAAGAGGAAAAACAGGATGGACTTTTCCAGCTAACTGGGCATGTAATAGTGATTTCCCTCAACTCCACCCCATCTGTAAATGGAACATCCATGACTCACTTCTCAGGGCCACACAGGCACTTTTGTAACCAGTGTTTGAATGGGAGGGTGGGATGGGGATGGAAGGCCATGGGCTGGCATCCCGCTTGTGTTCTGCCAGAATCTGTCCAGCTGCCCTTATAATGGACTTGTGAAAAGGACAATGCGCCTTCTCACACATTGTGCTACATATTTTTTTTCTTATTGCATTTCTGTTTATGCCGAAATAATATACAATATTTAGTGCAGTAAATGCAGTCATTTATAGTATAGTGTTATGGATAAAATATCTTATGTAATATTTTAGTATGATCATGCATCTGGATCCATTATTATTATATTATCCCCTCTATGGCTGCATGCATTTCATTTCCGAATTTATTTAGTTTTTTTTTTGTTTGTTTGTTTTTAGCATCTCTGTAATCTTGCTTAATTTGTGAAATGCACTCTGGGAGTTGTCAAGCATAGTATTGTGAAGAAAAATGTGTACTGCTTTGAGGATGATTTTATCAACACACCTAAGACTTCTCAGCATAACTAAGAGTGTTTCTATATCCGATATAACTCATATTCAAATAAAGAACATTGGTCTTTCATTATCTATTCGTGTGTAATTGAAAATGACAATCAGTTTATGCAGGGTGTCTCAGAGAGAGTAAGTATCCCTCCCCTTCCTGTTTGCCCCCCAAGCTGAGGGGCAGGGACTGAGGATTGAGAACCTCTATTGGGTGGGAATTTTGTCTAATTCACAGTAAGGATAGTTGCATGCTGGAAGTTAGTAATTTAGTGGTACAGCATTTAAGAATAACCTAAACAATTACCATGGGTAAAGGTTTCTAAGAGAATTGATTGTCCACTTACTTGAGTGTATCTTAGGTTATAGTATATAATAGAAACTAGTAGAAATTAGACATGTACATGAAATTACTTGACCATTAAGCAAAATTAATATGATACACTGACTTGGAGGTACCTGCTTTTCTTTGGATTTAGGTACTAAATGCAGCATTGCCAAGATTTGATAGTCAATTACTGTTGAATTTTATGTAACTATGATCTACTGTAGCAAAAGGGTGTGTATTTAATATTTTACCCTTGAAACTTTTCACAGGACAGATTAATATTTATTCTGATAGTTTAACAACAGGAAATTATAGTTTGCTTAGCAGTATACTTAGTTAAATGAAATAGAGTGGATTTTTGCATTTTATTGGGTAAATTCCATTAACTAAACTTTTCATTCAGTTGTCATGGCAATGCTGTTTCTTCACAAGTTGAAGACAAGTTAGTTGCTAACCTGCACATTCCTCAAGAGATGAAACAGGTGTTGATTTAGGATGTGTTAGGAAGAAGGAACAAAATCACCAGTATAATCAGTTCTGCCTTTAACACCTTATAAATACTTCAGACTGCCAAAACTCTGCTGTGCCCAGAAAATTATACATTTTCTTTTTCTGTCTTACATTCAAAGGCTTTGAAGTTATGAAAAAAAATTAATGTATTATCATTGCTCTTAATTAACTGTTCCTTACTACCCAAGTGTTTTTTAAATAAACTGTGATTGAGAGATAGTAATGAATACCCTTTAAACTTGACACCACTTTTAAAGCATCCATTTGATAGTAATTGAGTGAAAAGGAAAAAGCACAGTTTTGGTTATAGCATGGATATGAGATTACTCTAAATCTTAGCCCTGCCATAATGTCTGTAGTGCTTACTGCAGGTTTTGGTAGACAGTCACATTTAATAAATACCTGTTGAATAAGTGAATGAATGAATTAAAGAATTTGAAAACTGATGCTCCTTATAGATCCCTGGTATTTCTGAATCTGATCTCTTGAAATGTTTAGTAGGGAACTTTGTTGATGTTTCTGGGGTGTACTATAGTATTTTTAAAAACAGAATCTTGCTATAAGTATTCAAAAACATTTCCTTCTTTGCATTTATATTAATGATTTTTTTTCTGGTATCAAAACTGTAAGTACCTTAAAAGGACTCACCACCTACCCTCCCTCTAAACATTTACTGAATCTCAGATCCAGCTTGCTATAACCCACATCTGCTGAAAGTGATTACGGAAAACTATTTAATTTAAATTATAACTGTAAACCTTTAAAATTATTAATTGTGTTGATCAATGCAGAACTCTATTCTATGCTTTTAAAATTCATTGGAATTCTTGTGTGGCTTTGTACAACTGAAATAGTTATAGAATGAAATAAACTAATTGGTTCTTTCAAATTAAAATACAGTACACTTAATTATGGAAGCAGTTTGTTATTCTGCCCCCTGCAGACCGTGTTTGCATGTTCCATGAAATGCTTTAGAAAAAAAGATGGCGTCTTCTCAGCTTTCCTGGTATGATTTTTTTCCCCCATTTGATAAGCTAACTTAAAATGGGTTTCTGAATCTTTAAGAAGAACATACCCTGATTAACATGTCACTAATGATGGCCTGCTCGGACGGAGGAAGTGCTGGATGAGTAAACATCTGTCCGAGCATATCAGGGAACAACTGTTTGCTTTGGGATGGTACACTGAGTAAGTTAGTTGCTAGGGCAGGAAGGGGGAGTGGAAAGTATGGCCTCTCCTGAAGGATAGAGCTACAGGTCCCATTTGGTGTCTTTCAGTGTGTGCAGGGATCCATCCATTTTGGGACCTGGCCCTGCTTTGGGATGTGATATGTGCTTAGTGCCTCGTGTTCCCCAAAACCTGTTTACAAATTAAACCATGATTTGATTTTTTCCCAAGATTATGTTTAAATGCTCCTGATTAAAAACAAGTAGTATAAAACAAGATACATTGAAATATAAGCATTTTCACACCCCTAATTGCTCTTTCCAAATCCACCATTATTATGCTAGTTTTTTTCTGTCCTTTCAGAAATACTCTATGCAGTTCAAGAAAAATTATTCTTCCATTTACATAAAGTGGTAATTGCTGACCCAGTCTTTTGCATTTTGCTAATAGTTGCCTCATGCTCTGTTAAATAAAATGCACGTGTATTTATTTAACCAGGTGGGTCTCAAGTCTAACTGGACATTAAAATCATCTAGACAGATTTAAGTACCCAAAGCACTCCCTTAGTGATCCTGGTTTAATTGGTTTGGTCTGGGGACCTATGTGTCTGTCTTGTTAACCTAAAAAAAGGCCATTTAAAAGGCAAAGTAAAATTCTTTGGATGGGGGCGTGGGGAGGCCTCAGAGAAAATTCTTTGGTGAGGGGGTGTCAAAGAATTGCAACTCAGGTTAGAAACCCAGGATTTGACTAGAAGATGGACAAAGGTTGAAAGTTCTTACAGAGGAAAAAGTACAGTAATAGAGCAGTGGATAAAGCAGTTGTCAGGTGAAGGAGTCACACGGTGAAAATGGGCAGATAGAGGGTCACATGATAAAATGATGAGGTGGAGCGCTTCAAAGTAAAAGTAGGTAAATGTTCTTTTTTACCAGTCCTTTCAGACAGGATAGTTTTATTCTTAGTGGCATCTTAGAATATTGGTTTTTCTGCCCAGTTGATATAAGACAGTTCCTCTTTCTGTTCCCTACTTCCATTTGAAATGGCTCAACTTTTCAGTCTTTATTGAGCCCTCTCCTGGTAAACTTTAGTATGCATCTCAGCATATTAATTTTACCTAGCCCCCTGCTGATGGCTAATTTGTGATGTTTTCAAGAGTTTTTGTTAGAGATGTTGAACTTTCTGTTAGAAGGTCCTTTGTCGTAAAAGGTTAAGTATGTATTTAAGATAAGGAACCAGGATAGAATTTATGCCAAATTGCTCTCCAGAGATGTTGATACTCCAATTTTTATGGCTCCCAACAGCATATGCTAGTGTCTGTTTCGTGGAGATGATTGAAGGAACTTAAAGAAATAATACTGCTGGAATGGTGGTAAAGCATGGACCTCACCTCCTGCTGCCACCACACTACTGGTGATTATGGGTCACTTGTCAAGTCCTTGCAGATTGTATCTTGAAAGGGGGGAAAAAATCTGCTCTTAGATATTAAAAAGGCAAGATCTTTTATACATGACATTATCATTATAATGATAAAAATCTAAAAAGAATAAAAAACTTGCCTAATAGGAGAATGGTAAAATTGTCATGTTCACATCACAGAATATTATATGTTGGTTAAATGACTGTGAAGACTTTATTAATATATAGTACTGTATTCAAACAAAAACATGATTTGGTACCAACCAAAATGTGCATATTAGTAAAACAGGTAAATGTATGGCCAAGGGCTGGACAGAAAATAAAAAATTGGAAAAATAAAATCATTTTAATTCTTTGGAATACAAAGAGCCATTTATTTGTGATTTTAAAGACATGTTTTTCTCTTATAAACCTTGTTAATTAGTGAAGACATAATTATAGAACATGTATATAAGTGACATCTCTGAAATCTTTAAAGATGCCTATAAGTAGTAGTACTTAAGAATTTTAAAGGAGAGCCTTCTAATATTTGTAGGCAATAAAACTTGTTTACCATGTGCTGGACCCTGTGCTGAGCTAATTACTTGTATCCACTCACTCAGGTCTCACAGTTATCCTATAAGGGTATTTTTATTCACTAGTTTGTAGATTACAGAGTTACAATAATTTATAGATAAAAAATCGACACTTGCTTGAGATTAAAACAAACATGAATTGGTAACTAAAGATGAACATATTGGTAAAATATGCAAATATATGGCCAAGAACTGGAAAGGAAAAAGGAAAAGGTTGAAGAGTTGGTGAGATGAGGTAATGAGCTTATGAGTAAAAAGAAATCTGTACTGTTAGAAAGTTATGTGGGCAGAAAAATTAAAATGAGGGAAAAATAGGATTAGTGATTAACTGGTGATGCTGGAAATTCAAACCCATGTCAGTGAGTTCTTTACTAATAAGGCGTCTGGGTATGTTTATGGTAGTTCTGTGGGGTTTATAAGTAGATATGAAGGCTAATTATTATTTCTAAAGATGTTCCTGCTTGCTTGTAATAATAGTATATATTAAACATAAAAAACCTAATTGCTAGTACAAAGCAGCAGGCTTCAGGACCAAGTTAGAAGCTAATGTCAGAGTAAGAAGAAAGGCAGGTGTGAGAACTCTTTCATTTGGGTTGGAGAGGGAGGGCGTTGCAGAGGAGATAAGATCTGATGGGTCGAATTCAGAGAGGTGAAGAGTAAGGACTTTTTACCTTACAGGTGTGTCTTGATTAATGATTGACACATGTTTGTAAAATAAAAAGGCTCCTGTGGGTCAAGATCTACTGGAGTCTTGGAGACATTATTAATTTAAATTTAGTTGAACCCTGAAGAGTAAGTAGATGGGGGTCTTTGATCTATATTTTGAGGGTTAACAGAACAGAGACCTTGTTATGGATTTGTATTCTTGAGTTTAGACCTGGTTGCCCCACTTAGGATGCAGAGTATATTATCCTCTCTGAGTTTTTTCATGTAAATTGGTTGTAAAATCATTTTCTTAGTTGTTGTGAAGAAGTCTCAAGATAAAATGTCAATCAGACCCTACCATGCTGCCTCTTAGGTGTTTGGTAAATGGGAACTTCGATATTATCTGTCTCTCCTCCAGCTTCTCCCGCTGCTTCCCCATACACATCCCAGATTTCAGGGAAGTGGCAAGTAGCTTGTCTTTACCCAAAGGCAGCGTTTCTTCAAAGAAAGTACTAGGAAGCTCCCACACTTTTGAGTGATAGGATGATGACACAGCTTGCTCATACAGGTCCCTTAACTTGAATGGTCCTAGGCTCCAAATTAGTGGAGTTTCACTTACAATATCAGCAAGCAGAGCACATAACATCTGGCTTCCGGCTCTCTCCCAACCCTAAAACTCTCACCTCTAAAGGGAAAAATCAAAACCTATACAAACTGATAATATCACCCTCCAACCTTGAATGTGCCTCCCAGCCTGTGGCAAAATCCCTACTGGGTGAGCCTATCAGATTTTCCTCTCTCCTCTCTCCCCTGTCTCTGCTAAGAGCAGTGTTTAGACTTATGGGAAAATTATAGAGAGCTGTAAAGATTTCTACTTATCCCGGCATAGGCTCAGCATCCCCTTTATCCACAGCTCTCATCAGAATGGCACCTTTTTCTTTTTTTAAATCAAGGATGAATTAACATTGCCCTCTATAATCACCCAAATTCCAGAGTTTGCCTAGGGTTTACTTTTGGTGTTTTACATTCTGTGGGTTTGGACAAGTGTGTAATGACATAACCATCATTATTATTAATATATCATTCAGAGTATTTTCACTGACCAGAAAAATCCTCTTTGCTCTGCCTATTCATCTCTTCCTCCACCCCCAGAAATCTTTTTATATCTTAGCACTCTTTTCACTCCCCCCCTCCCCCAGCAGTTTCCCAACTGTTCTGCTTTTTGTATTGATTACTTTCATAAACATTTGTGAAGGGGCAGTTGTGACTATATCCTGAAATTCCAGACTGAGGCCCTGAGAGGAGTTTGTGTTTGAAGACTGACTAATTCAGTTACTCACAAATGTTAGATATTTTTTACAAACAGAAAAGGGTGGGGTGAGGGAGAGAAAAGAGGGAAGGTCATTTGTCTCCCAAGCTAGGAAAAAGCGAAAGCTTCTAATAATGTGATCATTGCATCTTACCTGCTAAGCACTTCCCCTGATTGCATGCAGGTGGAGGTGCTGGTTCAGGTCATGCATGGTATAGCCTCAAGTTGCGCCAGTTGAAGCTCTGAGAAGGTAGTCTAGTCGCAGCAGATGCAAATCCAACTTTGTAATGTTCATCATTGTGTTTTCTGTCTTCCAGTTGTCTTCCCTTCAAATTCAGGTTGCTTTGGACTTTGATGTTATTGCTGATTACTGTGCCCTGCTGCTTTTCAGATTCTTCCTGCCAGGTATTGAGGTTTCCAGCCTAGGCCATTTTAATCGATATTTGTGTTTAACACAGCAGTGGCGGTGAGAGTCATCTTGAACTTCTCTTGACCTGCTGGCATGTTACGTCTCTGTTTAAGAAGAAGGGGCATTTTAAAAATAGGTCAGACTTAGCTCTTGATTTTCAGAAATAGTTGTCCCATCAGTAGACCATAGTAGGCAATTTCCTTGGGGTTCAAATATTAGTCATAATGTGCTAGGTCTGTGTCTGCACTTTGATTTAGAAACTAATACGCAAGGCACCGAGCCTCCCGTGCCCCAGACATACGTTTGGTGGGGGAAGACCACCACTCTCTTCAGGGTTAAAGTACAGGGTCTCTTCTTGCCTTCAGGACAAACCCCAAATTATGAGTAAGCTATCATACTTCTATTTAGAAAACTCCCTCTTTCTTCCCATCTGCAAGTATTTGGGATGCTGGACCTTGACGAGCTTCATTTTTCTTTTCTTTCTCTTTTACTGACTGACTTTCTCCCTAACCACCAGACTAGTTCCCTGTGTGACCTTTTCAGGGCAGAGGAGGAGGTCATTTGACCTGCAATCACTTTAGTCTTTGGGTGGCCTACAGTCATCACAGCTGGAATTCTCCACCCAGCACCAGAGCCTGACTTAGTTTGGTTGCTGGGATTGGAGGCTGAGATTTGGCACCAAATTTTAGCAAGTTAATTAAGGTTTATTATATCTTCCATGACTTTCTTTGCACATAGTTTTGGTGGGAACCTACCTGGTATGCATGGAGGAATGTACATGAGGCATAGTTCCGAGGAAGAACTAGTCAGGACTTGTACGCAAAGGAGAGAGAATGATAAAAAAAAATTGTTTAAAAAGTGTGAGATAGAGGGAAGCGGGGATTACAAAAAAAAGTGTGGGATATAAAGTCACTTCAAGCTTTTAAGCCGCAGTGATATGGGAGAATAGTTTCATAGTGAATGGAAATAAGGAAAAGTACCTTTTTAAAAATACCTTTGGTTTTGCACTTGAATCTGAGGTCTAATTAGACTCTACCTATGATGCTACTCAGAATCAGTGGTTGTCGGGGGGGATAGTAAGTCAGCTTTTGCCAGGGGGCCCAGGAAATCTGTATTTTCCCTTAAGACATTTTTCTGTGCTTCCCGCCCTATTACTTTTCAGTGTTCTATTTGTTGTTCTGTGTTCTGTGGATTACCCCAAATGGGCATATAGTCTCTCTGAACTCCTGAACTTTGTTTTTCCATTTTTACAGCTTATCTGCTTTTTGCCAGCTACTTTTCTAAATCAGACCCTGCCAGATCATACCTGAGTGCAGGCATTATTGTCCCTGTACCCAACAGAGCATAGCCTAGCACTGAGTACACTGATAGGAGCTCAGTGCATGTTTAAATACATTTTTTCAAACCTGGTGGTGGTTGTTGTTTCACCTAATGTTACTGCTTAGAGAGATATACATTTATTAGCTATTATATAAAGTTTCTTTTTTGTTTGTGCAAGTCATTGCCTCTTTGGAGTTTGAAGAACATCTAATGTTTTTATTTCAGAATTGAATACATCAGTGTATTTATTCTGTCTGTGCTGTTTACTGTGTTTACCCCTATTTGATTCTTTATTTTCAGCTAGAGGATTATCTGAATTTTTTTTTCTATACCAATTTCAGTTTAGATTTCTGAGGTCAAATGATAAGAAATGACATTCTGTCAAAAATGTAATTTTTAGAATTTAATTTTTATTGTCTGTCATAGCGTCAACACCATCTTTGCTGACCTTTGACCAAACTGAAATTCATTTGCCACTTAACCTGTTCACAGATCTGCAAGGTATTACTGTGGGTTCCCTTGGGCATTTTCCTGGTGAAAATCTTGATACCGCATATGTCCCTCTTGCTGGCCAATCTTGTACTTAGATCAGTCGCAATGATCTTAAGCTCAGCTTCACACCTGTTTACATACTTTAACCATCCCATTTATACTACTTCCAGAAAATGTTCATTTATCCCTATTTTTGTTTTCTGGTCCTGATCTAAGGACTTTCTCTAAAATATCCACTGGTTTAATGTTGTCTTCATCTCATAAAAACCAGTGGAAGATACCTATATACTAAAGTCATTCATGTAGTAAAAACATAAATGGCACACAAGATTAACATCAGTAAAGAAAAACTTATTTTGATTTCTCATGGCTATACCTAAACAACAGCAATAAACCTAAGTTTGCCAATGTATAGCTGGTAAACCATTACAGCTTCAAGGGCCATCAAAAGTCTGTTCCTCCCATTTCAATTTTATGAATAAGCTGTTTTGAAATAAGTGGACCCACCAGGGCTTGAAAATATTTATTTCACCCCAAAATTGTGACTTTCCTCAAATAGTAGTATTAATTGACAGTTGTTTCATTTTCCAAAAAGCTCAGCATAGATTGGGAAGAATCTCCTTGTAGTCTCCCTCTACAGTTTTTAATTCCATGAGGTTCTTGCTCCCAGTCCCTAAAAAAAAAGTAGTGCAGATTAACTAGAGTTGAGGTAATGTAATTTCCATCTCTTGGAGTTTCTTCTCTTTATGATTGTTTCTGATTTCCTCTTCACTCATGATTCTATACTTTGTATTTGCCACTTTAATGAACCTGGGTGAGGTACTTTCTTAGTGGTGAGGGGAAGGAAACACCAGGGGGAGAGACTATTATCCAAGTATTACTTTTCGGGGCCCTCAGATTTCTTAATCCCCAAATCTGTGGTTTGAATTTTATGCAAGAGACAAAGCTCCTGTGACTCCAGGTGCCTGCTGCTATCCCCAGCAAATCTAGGATTAGGGGGTGGAGGATCTTGGATTTAGACGTTGTTGAGAAAGTTGGAAATATTCTCTGCTGCCCCCTCTCACCCCATGAGTGCATTTGACCAGGGTCATCTTTAATTGAATCATTTCTCTTGGCAAAGACAAAGATTTGTTTTTAGCCCTTGTAATGCATTGGTGGTGGTGTCAAGGCAAGCACGAGCCATGCTCGTGGTTTAAGATGTTGACATTAGGAATTACATGTGGAACAAACCAATTTTTCCCCTAAAAATTGTGCTGAGAGAGGCACAGAATGGCTAAATGTGCTGCTGTAGACGAATATTTCAGAGAACACACTGGTAAGATGGATTTAGCTGTCATAGCTCATATTTACATGGGTTTTATCAGAGCTGTTCTATTTATGAAATAGGAACCGACGTATTAGTCAGGGTCACAGAAGTGGTGAGCCTGTGTGGGTCAGGCCAGATTGCTTTATTCCTGCATCATGCCTCATACCTAACAGCTAGTTTTCAGCCCCACAGTATGGCAAGTCCCCTTGCTTTGGATTTGTTAAAAACTGTAACATGCATTTTCTTGATTCTTTTTTTAATGCTTTTTGCTGGCTATTGAGCTTTTGTGGTATTTTCGTGAGATGTGTGCTCTTTCCTTTAGCATGTAACTGTTAAAAATCCAGTCCAAATGCTTTCACGTGCCTGCCTGGGTCTCATTTCTCTGCTCTTCCCCCCACACTCCTTACACCAGTCAAACTGAACTTGTCTCAGTTCCTCAATGTTGAGCTTTGTTTCCTTTTGGAAAGATTTCTTTGCGTGGAGTTTGCCTCTTTCTTCCACTTTTAACCTCCTGATTCCTACCTATGTGGTGGGTAAGAGTGTGAGTTCTGGAACCAGATTCTCGGTTTCCAGTCCTGACATCACTTCTTTGTTGCAGGATCTCAAACAAGTCACTGAGCCACTTCGTGCTCTGCAGCTGCCTTCTTCGTAAAGTACACTGGGAATAAGAGCAAGCACTGCCCGGTGTGGTTATGACATTTAAATAAGTTTGTTTTTGCAAAGTTACAACAGTGCCTGGTACCTGGCAGCCTTAAGCCTTTGCTGGTAGTGCCCACCCTGCCACCACTACCACCCCCGGGGGACTTAGTAATCTTGCACTTTCTCACTCTCCTCACAGTGCTTAACACCCTCTCCTGCTGCCTGTACTTGCAGGTGGGTGATTCCACCTCTCCACAGCAGGCCAGGGGTGAAGCGTTCACTTCCAGATATAGTGCCTGGCATGTCAGAAGACCCCATTAGCTCACAGTTTTGACCGTAGTTTTCCTCTCCTCTAGTGAAGATCTTTTTACCTTTTAACTCGTAGCTTTTGAGACAGGTAGACAGGAGAAGGGAGGTGATAAACAAGGCCATCTTCTAGTTTAGCACAGGTTTCTTTGTGGGAGCTTTTGGAATGGAGACACATTCTTGCTTAGTGTAGTTCATTCCCTGGGGGCGGAGGCTGTGCACGCAGACAAGCCTCTTGAAAAGTTACTGTGTTCTTTAAGAAAAGGTTAAAGTGGTTCCACTTAGAACAAGCTAGAATTCCAAGGAGCACCCAGTTGATGTTGACTACAGTCTGCATTTAACCTAATAACTGTCACCGCCTCCCCGCCTCTGCTCTCTAAACACACGCTCACAGGATTTCCCGGCATTCATTCTTTGTTGGCAATCAGTGCGCTGTGGCCATAACGTAGCCATGGAAGCCACTTGACTTTCCCCCTCACATGCTCCTCTTTGTCAAGAATAAAAACAATGTAAAAGGAAAAGGTTATGTGAGAACTTGCCCTTGAGGAGTTCTGTTCTTGAAGGTTTATTCCATGTTCTGTCCTTGTGTGAGAAGCTCTAACAGTGTATTCAAAGGTAGAGGCAAGGAAACCTTGTCGAAGTGCTCAGTAAGTATTTGTTAAATGAGTGAGCTTGATAGATTCCCTCATTTTCAGGGTTTTTTGTTTGTTTATACTTCACCACTTTTTCCTACTCTAAGCACTTCAAGAAAGATTTATCTTTGCAGCTAAAGAGTTGTATGCTAAAAAAATATGATTATTTCAGTCATTTTGACACTAGAACTCATCATTTTTTTATTCATTTTTTTTTTTTTTTTTGAACTAGGTCTTGTTATTTTTGCCTGTGGAACCGCAGGCTCACGTTGTCCAGGGTACCACGGACTCAAGCAATCTCCAGTCTCAGCTTCCCAGGTAGCTGGGATTACAGGTGCGTGCCACCACGCCCAGCTGTTTTTTGGGGACTTGGTCTCGCTATGTGCCCCCGGTGGGACTCGAACTACAATCCCTGGCCTTGGCCATGGCTTCCTAGGCTGCTGCTTACAGGCATGTGCCACCATGCCCAGCCATTTTTTTTTCATTCTTGTCTTTGCAGTTATTGATATCATCATCTACAAAATAAAACCTAGGTTATTATCCTTAGAATTTGTTCACCAAAACCTCTCACAGCTGGAGAGGAATGGAGGTAGACCAACAGGAGGAAGAGACAGTAGTAAATGAGAAGGAGGAGTTTTCAGATAGGAATTGGTGGTTTCTCCCTAAACACACCACGCTTCTAGTCACCTCTCTTAACTTTATTTCCAGTGTATACAGATACATCAGGCTTTAGATTTTCCTTCTATGTTAAGAATGCTTAAGGAGTTAAAATAGTCTTATGATAAATATTTCACCAGTTCCAACCACTTTTCAAATGCAGAGAGCTCTATTCTGGAATGTTCTGCTTTCCATAGACTTAGAGTCAAATGGCTTCCTGCCTGCCTGTCAATGTGGGCTGGCAGTAATGACCCTATGTGTTTCATTTCCCATTCATTCTCTGCATTAGGTAGAATAAAAAATGAGGATTTATATAAATCAATAATCTGGAGTGCATTAGATGCACATAATTAAAAGGTGTGTATGGGGGGGCAAGTGATGGAGCAGTGTCCCTGAGGAGATGAGAAATGATGAGATCCAGAGGTCAGGGTCTTTTTAGTCTTTTTCTTAGGTTAGAAGCACAGCTTTTTGAACAGAGGCAAGCAGAGGTGAATGTGGTAAATATCCTGGTATACACATTTTTGGAGTGCCTTTGATATGCCAAGCACTGTGCTAGTTTCTGGAAACAAAAGTTGACCTTTTAGGGAGCTTACAGTTAGTAGGAAAAATGGTCACAAAAAATATACCAGGTATGAGGTAGAGTTTATCTTCATTATTTATGGATTCCAGGTTTGTGAATTCACCTCCTCGCTAAAACCTTGTTTACAACCCCAAAGCTCAGGCTTTTGTGGTCAATTTAGGATATGCAGAGAGCAGCAAAATAATGCAGGCACCCACTGTGTATGTTCCCAGCTGAGATCAAACCCTGCCATCTTACATCAGTCCTGAAATAAACAGGTGTTCTTTTCAGTCTATTTAATGTTGAGCTTTTTTCTTTTCTTTTCTTTTCTTCTTTTTTCTTTTTTTTTGTGCTTTCCACTGGTGATTTTGGTGTTTGAACTGGCCCCCAAACACAATACTGCAGTGCTGTCTAACATTTCTAGGTAAGAAGGCTCAGTGTGTCTTACAGAGAAAGTGTATTAGATAAGCTTTGTCATGCATGCATTACAGTGCTCTTGACTGTGATTTTGATGTTAATTAGCAGCAATATATATTAAATAGTCTCTAAAGAGAATATAAAACAAGGTTAAGGGGTGGTGGGTTGACATTGTTGTAGCCAGAGGCTCTATAGTAACCTAACCCTGGATTTTCCCTAAAAACAACAATTTATTAGTCATTAATCCTGTTTTCACAGTCACTTTTAAAAAACAAAAATGCTGTGAATAAGGACAGTCAGTCATACAGTGGAAGCACTGAGCAGCCTTAAAGTAAAGGTAAATCGACAGCTCATCTAGAGTTTGGGGGGACCATTCTAACTGAAAGACAGATAAAATGAGACTCACAGTGGCGACTTTGTACCCAAGAGTACAGCAATCAGAATGGGCTTGATCCAGGAAGGAAATAGAAGAGTATGTTCAGTTAGAGGGCTGGCTTAGTGGGAAGAAGACAACTGTAAAGGTGAGAGGTTGTAGTTAAAGTCATGCTGGAAAATGAGTAGGTAAAATGAAGACTGTTCAAGGAGGCAGAGAACAGCACAGTTGTTGATGAGCTGACCATGAGAGAATGATGGGCTCTGAGAGAATGATGTAGTGACACTTAGAGGAAAGGTGCTAACTTAGAGCAGCGTGCTAACAGAGGCCACTGAAGTGCCGGCAGAGAGAAAACGGAGACCTGTGCAAAGGAATGAATGAGTGCGTGGAATAGGCTGTACTTTTTTGCTTTACAAACCCCACCCACTTTATACCTGTGAAGGATATGGAGGAAGGATCAAGATTTCCTTTTATTGATTAGACTTAGGAAGAGGAGGTGAGGTGAGAAGGGAGGTTGAGTTGCTCCTTAGTGCTGGTTAATTGCCATGAGATGCTTTTTCTTCTATGGAGAGTTAGGCTGATATTGTATTTCCATAGTCCTGTACTCATAGTGCCCATAATTCTTGAATTTTCAGTTCCCCTGTCATGTGATTTTCATTATTATGGCATTTGAGACTGGTGAATATGCATACTTACGGTTTGGTAAATAGAGGTAATGATTCCTCTCAGTTCTGTTTGTGTGAGGTTTGGGGAGATGAGCCAACTTCCTCTTGCCTGACTTTATAGTTTCACTGGCAATGGTGAGTATTCTGATTTTAGCCTTCCCAACTTTCCACTGACCTCGGTTAGGTTTCCCTTCTTTCCTCATGGTCTTTGTGATGGAATTTGGAAATGGAAGAGAGGCAAATCTTACAGGCACAGCACCACAGTAAGGCTTCTAAGATTTTTCTAGAGCTCTGCCACACAGTCAGGCACTTGAAATGTGAATAATCTGAATCAGCATGTTCTTAAGTGTAAAATTCACACTGGATTTCAAAGAAATAGAAAAAAGGAAAAGTTTTTTTTGGTTTTTTTGGGGGGGAGTATTGATTACATTTTAAAACAATATCTTGTGTACTTTTTTATTAAATAAATTAATAAAATTCATTTTAACTGTTTCCTTTCGCTTTTGTAAAATGTGGGTAATAGAAAATTTTATGTATATGTCTCACAGTATATTTCCACTGGATGCTGTTTCATTGCCTCCCCCTGAATTTCCAGGGAATCATTTGTGATGAGTATATTAGATGGAACTCCCTCTACAGACCAGATTCTTGGGTCTACTTGTGTTTGTAACACTGTTGAAGTTGTTTATGTACCTGAACTTAGCTCTTGTGTAAAGAAAATTATTGTTATGAATACTAAAAGTCCTCTCTACTAGGAAAACTTACTCTCTGCTGAATAAAATAAAGTCAGCATTCATGACAGTGTCACTGAATGTGAAGAATAACTGACCTCCTTAAAGAACTAATATCCAGGTTGGTTAGCACAGATTTGTGTTTTGAGCTAATCAAATACAGTCAGATTTTTAAATATGTAGTTATTTTTCAAAGGAGTGATTGAGTCTTTGTCACATATTATTGTGGTGAAATGAGGTTTCGTTGTTCCAGGAGAATGACTTGTTTTCAGAACTTAGTGAACAGTTCTTTGTGAGGCTACCTTGGTAAACATGACAGGAAAGAGATCAATTAATTCAAACTTTAGAATCATTTACTGATGCCTTCTTTCTGCCCAGTGTTGGTTTAGCTAGATAAGCAAAGCACAAAAGAAAGATATGGTGTCCTCGTCCTCAAGAAGTTTATCTAGTTTAGAAGTTTCTGACAGACACTTAACCTTCTGACGTACATGATGAGGTACAAAGAAGAGATTTAATACATAATAGCTTTCAAAGCATTAAAATAGAAAATTATTTATTGTAAAAATGCAGATTCAGCGCATGTATTCTTGTGTGGGAAGTGTGTACAACCTGCTGCTGCCTGCCCTGTATGTGACCACCGCAGTGTATCAGACACTGTCTGTCCTAAGAGAGGATTCTCTAAAGAGTAACTAGTGAATCTTTTAGAGGCACTGGTCAGAGAAATGAAGACCCACTCTGTTTTCCCATTACAGATGTTGAAGCTACAGAAAAGGGTCATCATCCTGGAGGAGTTTCAGTTTGACTTGGAGAGTTAGATAAACGGCATTTTGTGGGGAGCCTGATGTGACTGAAGGAGTACATGGGGTAGTAAAGGAATTTATCAGTGGAGGAGAGAATAACTGATATTAATATGAAAGCTAATTATTTTATAGGTGTAATTTTCTGGTTGTTTCTCTGATTTGTTCTAGAGTTCTCAAAGGGCTTAGCAATGAGTCTGTTTTAGAGGACTTAATTGCCTGGCACTTGAGTTGGCTTTGAGTGAAAGGGGTAGGGAGGAGACTGACTTTCTTGGATAAAATTATTATTTGCCAGATGTCACTGCCAGATGTCACAAAGTTATTTATCTTGGCTTCATGTTATATAAATATGGTGTAGTTATCAATAAGCTTAGCAACTCAAATAGTACAATGAGTACTTTTAACTGTGTGTGTGTGTGTATATGTGTGTGTGTGTGAAAAATAAAACCCACATCACATTTGTCTGGAACTATACAGTGTGTCAGAGGGACTTGCACATGCTCACATTTAACATTTTTAGCAACACTCTAAAATAGGTGGAGTAAGTACTCTTATTACCCATTTATCTTCAACTGAGGAAAACAAGGCCCAGAGAGGCTCTTTCCCCCAGAGTCATATGGCTCATGAGTGACTGGGCCAAAACTAGAAGTAGCCCTTGCCTTACAGCCCCAGGTTCCTTTCCCTGTTGTGACACCCTCTCAGCAGAGGCGCTCCTGATGGTGACTCCAGTGACTGGCATGTCCTGAGTTCCTAGTATTTGGCCTCATCATGAGGAACTGACTCAGGGAAATGAGAGTCTGCTGACTTGGAGCTGAGTACCCTTTCTCAGCATCTCATTTCCCAGCTTTCTCATCATAACTTGATTTCTGTCACTGCCAAGTACCTTCCTTTGCCTCTGTAGCCAGCTGTCAGAGCACTTGTATCACTTTTTAAAGTTTTTCTCACTTTCCTGGTGATAAATATTACTAAAAGCTTTTCTCATATTAGCCACATTTCCACAGTATCAGTTGATGCCCATCAGGCCCAAACTGAAGAACCAGAGAGAACCAGTGCTTGTCAATACCATACTCCCACTGTGTACACTGACTGAATTTGTAGCCAGCCAAGAGCCACTAAGGTATGACTAAGAAGGCTGTTGCAACAGTCCTGACAAAATGTGGGGTTTGGACTGGGTTGGTAAACATGAAGGTGATGTCCATGCTGTGTCTCTGTGCAGGAGTCAAGAGAGAGCCATGAGTTCCATAGGCTCCAGATCACTAATGTCTCCCCACCCTCCGACTCCTCTACCACCAGTGATGAGAGAGAAGGCCTGAGTGCTCTGTTACTTCTAGCAGGACCCTCATTCACCCCCAAGTCACTGACTACCCCATCACATCACTGTGTCTGCCTTGTATCTGCTAGCACACTGATTTCATTTTCCCCTGTGTCATCAGCATCATGAACAGAACCTGGCATAGCAAATACTGGAAAGGATGAATGGACTCCTGAATTCAAATAGCATATTTTACAGGCTGGTCCATAAACTGTTCTGCAAAAGGGATAAGAAACCCTTGTAAATTGTAAAGCATGTCAAATGCTCTTTATTTTGTTTAATCCCTTTGGTGGCTTATTTAGTTACAGCACAGATTAATGAAATAACTCCCAGTAATTCCAGAATTATCCCAATGACTGTATAATAGTTACAGTAATAATTGTTACAGTTTTGTGGTGCCATTTACAGTAATTGGATTGAATTATTTATTCCTCAGGAGATAGTTATAACTACTGTAAATGTTAAAAAAAAATCACTCAGGCATAATGTTTCAAAAGTGTTTTGTGAGGAAGGGGGCAAAGACATTATCACAAAATGCTGTTCTCTAAAAAGGCAGACTAGTATAGTATAGGATGCAGTTCTGTGTCATTAACCAGAACAGACAAGGTATCTGAGAAGGAAGAAAAATCACGAGGCTTATTGCAGAGAGCCTGAATGCTCAGACTTAGGTATTCAGAACTTGAGCTGTGGCTCCAGACATGTGAACTCTTGTGTCTCAGTACTGACAGTGTTTTAGGCCTTGACCTTGTCTAGCTCTGCATTGCACTTGGAGCAGTTCAGGCTGCATCAGTTTCATAGCGTCAATAGAAAAGTTTCTTGGTAGTTAGCTGTACTCAATAAGGAAGAGAGAGATGACAGACTTCTCCTGGAGGTGTTTTCTTAAATATACTTTTCATGAATTATCCAGTTTTTGTAATAAGTAATAACAGTTTGATGGGGGGAGGGGAGGAGAATAAGAGCACTGATAACTGACAGTGCCCCAAAGTGGTTTTCAGTTTTCACTCTTATCAGGAGAGCAAGTAAATGTGTTGAATAGGAATTTCTGCAACAACTCTTTAAGGATTTTATTTCTACTTTTCCTTGTAATCAAGTGCCATGATCATGTGCTTTGAGAGAGAGTAGGGAAACCTGTAGATAATTCCAGAGACCATGCTGGATGCTCAGCCCCAACCTGGATGCTCAACTTCTAGCCTCTTAAGCAGATCTGGACCACTGATACTTTTGTTAAGGTCCAAATGCTAGAGACAACCTGGCTTGACATCATAGTTAAACTTTAAAAGGTGTGTAATATTTTGTCCCTAATACATTTCCAATCTTTGAAAGTCTTAAAAGTAATCATGTGGTTCAGTACTCATTTTTGTGAAACACAGGGATGCCTTATGAACATCAGACATCAGGAAAAAGGATTGTAAATTGAGGTCTGATAGTGAGCCTTAAAAAAAGGTGATGAAAGTTTCTATTTAAATGGCTAGTTATCTGGCTGATTCCAGAAAGCTGAATCATTTTACTGAGACAAAAAGTTAAGCAATGCCCCTTCCTGTGTGTAGGTGGAGAGTTGCACTGCATACATAGCTGCCTTGGATTAGGAGACCTCACCTGGAAATCTGTTTTTAAGTTAAAGTTTAGCATGCTATAGTTCCACGTGGGTTTCTCAAAATAGTAAAAATTTATCTATCATTTGACCCAAAACTTTATCCTAAGTATGTGCTCAGAGAATGCAAAAACATTAGTTGGAAGGGATATGTATACTCCTGTGTATATTCCTCAGGATTTTGGAAACAACCTAAGTGCCCTAAGGAGTGGATCAAAAATGTGTGGTATGTATAGTCAATGGAATACGACATAGCCATAGAAAGATGAATTCTTGCTGTTTGTCACAAGATGGTTTGAACTGGAAAGGATAATGCAAAGCAAAATAATCAGAAGGAGAAAGATGTATATTTGGAATACAGAGATACAAAACAGAAGTCAGACAAAAGCAGACAGATAAACCTGTGCCAACTATCTGACTATAAAGTGAAGCAGCCAGAGGGTGGCTGGGTAGGGCAGGGACAGGGGGAGGGCCTAGTGGAACATGGCAGGGCTTTGGTGGAGGGCACGGTATACAAACACTTCTGTAGAGGTTTGATCCTATAACTCTTCAGACAAATATAGTGATATAAACAAAAAGTAAAAGTAAATTAAAAGGAAAAGCTCGAAACAAAGGCCAGTAAACAAAAGAAATAGAGCTACTGGCAACCACAGTTGTAGCGTATCTCTTCTCCCAGAGCCACTATTTCATTTTTGCATTAGGGATCACCTGGATGGAGAATCATCTTTTTTTTTTAATGTTGTCAGCTTGCTAGTATTTAGTAAGGTAATCAGGGAAGAGTACTTTTCCACAAAAATGTGTGGCCTAAAAATTATTTCCTTGGAATTGTATTGCTGCTAGGATTCAGGTTAAGTCTCCAAATAGAGGGAAATTGTGGAGTTTTGTTTTTAGTTAGACAGTTTTAAAGGGCACATAGGCTGCAGTGCTATTCGTTTGCTGGCTTATATAAGTATTAATGATAGCAATTATGTTGAAGGAAAAATAGTGTGAGTAGAATTGCACTTTTACAGAGTGCTTCTGCATTTCCTTTCATCCATCTGAAATTGTTTTGACTCCAAAAATTTCCTTACAATAAGGCCTATAGAGTTTTATAGAATAAAAAAGTCAAGTCATCATTACTGGCTTGACAGGAGGACTTTAAAAAAGTTAAGTAGTTTTATCTGTAGCTTGTAAATAATCTATGATTAGAAATGGGAGATAAAAATGAATGAATGGCAGAAGCATTCATTGTCGCATGACTCAAAGACATCCTGGTATTCCTATTTTTTCTGTTTTTGACTTTTTTAAAAGCATACTTGTCAAAGTACGCATACAAGTTTTATTTAGATCTTAGTTTTTCCAATTTTGGGATGACACATTGCTCACTCATTCTTTCAGTACCTTCTCTTCCTTGGATTCTTCAAAGTATGGGAGTCTGGGAAGTAGAAAATAGTCCGGATTGCATTTAGGAATAACAGATTTTCCTGAATTTTTGGTAACTTTTATTTGAATCTGAACACTGAAATATGGCCCCAGTAGTTCCACATTTCAAGTGAAAGCAGTCATACTGGTTGACTTTATTGTACATTTAAGCTAATTTAGTGGGGATTTAAAAAAAAAAAATCATTCTGCCTGAGAGGCTGTCCTGAGAGCCAAAGCGCTGGACTGGGCAGGGTCAAGAGAACAGGTCAGAGCAGGCATCCTGTGGGACCATGGTGTGCTTGGCTCCTGCACAGGGATTGTTTACCAGAGTGCAGGGCAGGGTTCATGGCAAGGTGTCTAACCAGGGACGCACGCACCACACTCATGGCTGGGGGCATGTCTCCACAGAGGACTGAGTTAGGAAGAAACTCAGCATTGTATATGGCAGGGGGTTTGAAATGTCAGAGGAAGAATTCAACTTCATTGACAGTCAAAGAACCCGCAGTCCTGCCTCTTCCCAGATCTATCCTGTGGGGTAAGGTGCAGAGGCGCACCATTGGGCAGGATGGTGTGATCATGAGTGGTGTGACTGACTCGGGAATAAAGGTTCCTTGAGCTTCCATCCTGGCCCTGCCACAGACAACTGACATGTTTCCCACTAGTCCCTTACCCTTTCTGGGCTCCAGTCTCCTCCTCTGTCAAAGAAGGTACCAGTGCTGTCTACTTCCTGTGACTAAATGAAATGCTGTGAGAACAATGCCTGGCATGTAGAATAAGCACCTGATAACCCTAGTTAGTTATTATCTACTTGTCTGAGTGTTCATATGGCCAAATTCCCTGGGTGCTGATCTTGTCTGATCAGTTTAGAGGGCATTAGGGCTGGCATGGTGCTTTCTGGTTGTACATGGGCTGGTGCTTAAGTGCTGAGCACCTTTCATGATCATGTTTTTGTAAACAGCTGTTGACACACTTTGTCTTAACCCTGGATCTGTCACCAAAACTTAATCCCCTAAGGTACATGGTTTCTAAAAGACTTTCTCACCCCCCCAAACCTTACTTAGTTCACATGTCCCAAACTGGCACAAGGGCCTTTTCAACTCTGCTTTATACTGGACTGTAATATACAAACCAAGTGTGCATTTTCTGCCTGCTGCTTGTATATTAGGCAAATATCCACCTTATAACTTTTTTTGACCTCTTGGAGTCTGTGATTTGAACACCAGGTAGAAAGTCTGTGGTTGCTTGTTCCTATATCTACAAAGGCACTTGGAAGAGAGGGGATTACCACAGTAAGAGGAGCACGGCAAACCCTGCCCCTCTTCCTCCACTTACTTTTCCCTTCTTCTTATGATGACAATGAGACAAGGCAAAGAATCAGTCTTTCTAGAAAGTTCTGTTGACTGGCTGAGTATAATCAGAGTGAACTTTGAAGGGAGCTCTCTAGGCCTTTCAGTTTCTTTCTCTTCAAATCCACCTCTGCCAGTTGTGGCTTCTGAGTTAATTTTTCATTCCATACCGTGATCACATACCTCACTGGCCGGGGGATCCATGTTCTGGAAGGTGGTTTTCCTAGTGCAAGGCTCATCCATTGCATTCTCATGGAGCATCCTGCCCCGGCAGTTTCCCCAAATGTGAGAAGCTCTGCTTGTGGGGCACCGCGCTCTGTGCTTGCCCCTGAGAAAACAAGAAAATAGCCAAAGACCCCATTCATTGACCACTGTTTTAAATCACCTGAGGAGTGATAAGGGAACAGGAGAGAAGGGAACACAGAAATGCAAGTCTACTTACTCCTTTAATTGGGGTCGCAGGACAGTGTAGACACAGCAGGAGACAGCATTTGCTTGTTATAGGTTTTGGCCAGAGGCAACAGAGATTGGGCTAGTGTCCTGATGTTTGCTTATCTAATCTAAGCACTCCTGGCAGTTGCTCTTCTCAGACCACTTACTACCTAAGACTTGAAGAGTAGAGACAGTACAGAGACAGTTGAGAAAGGGGAACATCCCCCTCCCTTCTATACCGGTATCATAAGAGTTCTTAATACTCCCACACTTCTCTGATACCCCTTTCCACCCCTGAGAAAACTCATCTGTGTTGTGAAAGTATTTGTGGGGCCAGCAGCTGTTCCAGTCAACATCTTGAACTGCAGGTGGAATTGGGCATCCAGTCGGTGGTTGCAAGTACTTTTCTACATGTGTAAACAGGACTAGGCCTTGTGAAGAAGATAGGGGATGTAACCAGGAGTATAAAGAGGGTCATCAGTGTTAACATCCCCTGCGAGAGTGATTCATAGAGTGAGTACACATAGAAGAGCACAGTTCCACTTCAGGAAAGAGAAGATAGAGACCGAGGAAGGATTGAGGGTAAGAACAGACTTTGGGGCACTGAAGGTCTCAACACACCTTTTTCTGAGTTATCATCTGAGCTGCTTGAAGAAGAATGGTTGTGATGATGTAATTATTCCTTGTTTTTTTCCATTTACTGAAGTCATTTTAAAACTCCCACTTGTGTATAAGGAAATTTGGGGCCCTATGGAGGCATCCCTTTTGGTGATAATGATTATACTTTTGATCTATATCTCTATTACATTTTGTCAGATTTTAAACTGTGGAATTAGGGGTTATTAAGTAGAGCGACAGAAGAAATGACATTTCCACTTGTTAAAAACCTTGAAATCCTTTCGGTTCAGACACCCCATGAGGCATGTTGACTGGAACGGACACATGTTGTCACATCTTCCACAGGAAAGTTTGATGAGTAAATGAGTAGCAAGGAGGAGAGAGAAAGTGCATGTATATGTACAAGTGCCCTCATGGTCTGCGTATATACATCAGCCTTTCAGGAGCACGCTGCTTATTGTGGATAGACTCACGTGATAGTTTCAGTGTAAATATACAGTGGTATTAAACCAATCAAAAAGATATCGATTGGGCACCTACCATGTTTGTAATGCATGTGGGAGAAAGGCATGTTAAGATTCAATTTTTAAACAATATCCAATTGTAAACTTTTTTTAAAAAAAGTTATTTTAAAACTTATTTCAAAGTTTTTGAACTTATGATCAAGTTAGGATCATAACACATGTGTACTATTCTAACTACTTTCAGAGCAATTATGTATTAAGTGTTAAAAGTGTGATTTTGAAAAAGTGGAGTAGAATCCGAGAGCGAGAAAAATTACAGTTTCAGATGTCTTCATGGGAAGATGGGGGAAGATGGTAGCTTGACTTTGGAAGGACTTCTTCAAATGTAGGGTCACATAATATAATAATATCTCTCATCATTTGAGATTCTGTGATAACGCCATTAGATTTTCTCATGAGTGAAATATATGACTACTGCATAAAAAAAAACAAAAAAACAAAAAAACATTTTAAACTTCCTGAAGCCAAAGACCCAGCCACGCAAGAGCTAATTAGATTTTAGAGCTCTGTAACCAAATTAAAGGATAAGGAAGGAGAAAAGAAATTTGGGTTGCCCCTTATTTTTTTTATATCAGGATTTGACCTGTTTTTGGGACCTCTGCATTTTTCTTATAAATGAAAAAAATTTTATGTGAACTTTGTATGCCATAGTACTGTGGAAAACTCATGTTGAGTTTTCAGCATTTTTATTTTACAAATGAAGTGCATTAGAGTCAGAAGTAAAAACTAACCAAAAGCAGAAAATGAGAGTTCAGGGCTTTCTCAGCTAGTATATGCCCAGGAGTTCAGAGCAAGAGTTTGAGGTTTATGGCCACCTTTACTGATTGTTATCGTTCATATATATATGAAATATGTGTGTTTACCCAAAGTTGTATCATATTCTCCCTCCGTCCCCCATCACTCCCAGTTATTAAGTTTTACATTTGTCTCATTGCATTTGTAGGTAGGTACTGTCTCTCTCACTTACTGTGGGTAGAGTTTTGCAAGGTTGCAGAGTAGTGAGACCTGTCAGCTGACTCTTGCTCACATGAGAGCCATTAAGAGGGTGGTGTGGCCAATGTCAGAACAACCTTGCAGCTGAAGGCAAGTCCCTGTGTCTGCCCATGAATAGGTCTTGTGACCAATGACCTGACTCCTGCATAATCTCCAACTGGGGAGCGCAGATGGAGTGAGTCAGTCCAAGCTGCTCAACCTGTTGAGTGTTTTGTCTTTTTGCAAGCTTAGGGAAAGTAGGATTGGGATTTATCTGTGTTTATAATGGGTTTGCTGAGCGCATGCTTTATGACATGATGGAGGCATCCAACTTCCTAAATCATTGGTGGCCTTCCTTTACGTAACCAGTGAATGTTCCCTTTTTTTTTTTTTTTTAACTTTTGAAAGAGGAAATGAGTTCTCTGCTGCCAGAGAGCTTGCTGCCCCTGCTGTGAGGGAGTGACATGATCCTTTAGGCTGGCCAGTCACTGTGTCGTATCCCTCAGCAGCAGCCGGTCTTCAGCAGCGGTGTCCTGGTCCATGCTGATAGTCAGGACAAGTGGAAAGCAGCTTCCACCGCGTGGGCATGTGCGGTGGCTCAGCCAACACCCCGCTCTGGCCGGGGCGCGGATGCCTCACAGCCAGGAGGACACACCGGACTCTTTTATGCGCCAGGATTCTGAAACGGGCCCGAGTGAGAAGGCCCATCGATCACGTGGAGCTCGACCACAGGTTTGGAGCTTTCGTTCTAGTTCACAAACCTCAGAGACATTTTTGTTTAATTCACTACCAAATAGATGAAATTGCATGGCACTGAACGTTGTTTTCTGAGACTCTCAGTAAGAGATGTGGGGTGGTTGGTGGGTGTGCGGAGACAAGTCCTTTCCTTTATAGAAAAAAGTGTAGGCATGGGCAATTTTTTTCTGTGACTGTTTCGAGTCTACTACCCATCTGGTTTCTTCTTAACTTTTCGTTACTTTTGCCGGAGCCGCCTTGCAAGAAGTGGTTTTACCTTGTCCTGCATGGAAGCTTGAACAGTACTATTCACAATGACAGTCAGGAACACAGAGCGGTGGCCCTGAGGTGCCCCCGAGTTAGTAGATAGAACCCGGACTTCTTTCTTCTGGCTTTGAATGGTGGGTGGGTGGCTGCACTTTTCCGGTTGGAGGCAGCAAGGTGGTGAGCAAGAGCCGAGTCTTCCCCTTGTGGACAATCCTTCTCATGGAAGGAATGGTGTTTTGACAAAACTTTTAATAATGAACTTTATCTAAATGGATTGATATTATAGTTGCTGTCATCATTTAGGTTGAACACTTTATGGTGAAAGAAACCACTAATTTCATTAGTGCCCATTAGTTAAAGCACTGTAAAGAATTTTATAGCAGAGGAGTGAAAAGGGAAAGTCCTTTGAGATTGTATTTCGTTCTAAAGAAATATGAATAGATAATAAGGAGAGCCAAAGGTTGATTTGTGATTCTATTGGTTATTGAAAAAGTGTAAATTTTTTCCCCTTATAGATGTTTTTTCAAAATTAACATATATCACAAACGTCCCCATAAGTGTGTTTTTTGGTTGGTTAAAAATAATCAGATGGTTATTATTCTGTTGTGTAAAAATGTTTTTCTTTATGATAAAGTTTAGAATATCATATATTTTCCTATCCTAGCATAAGTGCTTAGTAATTAGAGAACTAGGGAGATGTGTGGACATGCTGTTCACTCCAAGAGCTACACTTGTAGAGAAAGAGATAGTGAATACTGTGGTGCATTTAGAAAAACACAATTTGAGTGTTCAGATAAGAATTTCACTTTTATGTTTGTTTTTATCTGTTTCTTATCAAGAAGAAAGGACAACTGAGTGATAGGCTGGTGTAATGGATCTACACTTCATTTATCTGGGTCCTGATCTCTATCCCTTTGCTGCCCAAGGGCTTTTAACCACAATCATTCTGACTTCCCTGGCTCACACTGGAAACTGTTCCACTGTGAGTAGATTCAGAGTATTCTGAAAATTCTTTCCTCTCTTGCAATTCCATCAGGTAACTTCAGGATCTTCTCTAGTCCCTCTTTGTGTTACTCATACAATTCTAGATCCCCAAAATAGGTTATTTGGGGGCAGAGGGGGTGGTATCTACATAAGAAAATAATATTCAGGACCATACGAATTCTTTTAAACTTCTCAAATTTGTAGTATGAGTGCCTACTTATCTCTTTCAGTCATCTTGCTATTTATTCTTCAGTAGGATTTTAACCCTTTCTATTCAAACAGCACTACACTTAAAATCATTCCATACCTGTTGTCTCCTTAACTTTAATTTCATTTAGGTTTACTTCTCTAATGCCAAAGGTTTTTTGGTTTTTTTTTTTTTTTTTTTGAATTGACAAATCCTTGTCAATTAATTGGAATTCATTTCTGGTTGAACCAGTTGTCTTACTAGACCTTGTCTTTCCTCTTCCCTTCCTGCAGTTTTGAAAAAGTATTTGTTATCTGCAGTATTGTGCTTAGTTTCCTGAGTTTCTTTAGGACCTGGGCCAGTCTCAAGGGTAGAGTGAATTATTGACAGGAACTTGCACTATAAGGATCTGGCTCCAACGTCCTCATAAGTTATCTATTTGTCCAAGTCAGGTGCTGGTCAGTTTGGTATGACTTCCAGCTCCTTCTTTGCTCTTGGTTATCTTAAATCAATAATTTCAGGTGATCTTAGCAAGCACACTGCAAAGTAGTTTTCTCCCCTCCCCACACCCATAGTTTTCCAGTTACTCAAAGATGAAGAGAAAATTTCCACAAATATTAATGATAAAGTCATGTCGGATACCTAACAGTGGCTACTGTAAAACTGATTCTGTTTGGTACAGAAAGAAATGTTTCCACTCTCCTTTTATGGTTCTTGTATAGTGAAACATTTCCCCATACAAGTTTGGTATCTGTTCATTTCCATCCCTCTTCTCTCTAACATGACAGATATAGCGGTCCAGTTTCTTTCATAAAATTCCAAAATCAGCAAAAGTCTAGTTTGATGAGGCATATTTTAAATGGTTTCTCAATAATAAAAAATTCTTGTCAAAGCCAAACTCAAATCTGTTAACTCTGAAATGTGATGCTTGTGTATATGGAATAATCTTCGAGAAACCACTTCTGATCTTTTTTTCTGACAATATCAACCATAGCAAAGCTACTAATAATTTGATTTTTCAAACTTCCATAGCATTTTAGGTAAGTTTCATACTGTTTATATGAATAATCTGAGAGCATTTGCTAATATTATGTCTGAATCATTGTTTCTCTGATGGCAAGAGAAAATTTGACGTTACCTTGTCTTTAAAAGTATAGCTTACACCCACTGAAGAGGAACTGAAACAGAGCACTTCAGAGTCAATTGTGCTTTAAGTTTCATAGCTTGAAATTTAGATTCAGAAGAGTGTCTTTGTACAGTTTCGGAATCACTAGGATGGAAGGAACAGATAAATGAATGAATCTGACTGATCTACTTTTAGATAAACTAATTCTTTTTAAAAAGACTGACCCTTAAATTGTTTGTGGTAGTGGCTTAGCAAATACACAGATACAAACAAAAAATAAAAGTACAAAAATTGCAAACAAAAAATAAAAGTACAAAAATTGCTCTAATGAGCTGCTTTGTGTAGATAAATTAACCATGATTTCACTATCAGATTTATTTATAGTAGTTAGGATTACTAACAAAGAACACAAAAGTAGTCATGAATTTAGTGAGATATGCTAAGCCAACAGAATGAAGAATTCTGAAGATTTTATTAAAATGTTATGAAAAGAAAGTTTGATACAGATTGTAGGGGCAGAGTGGGTGTTTTTCATTGTGTTCTTCATGTAGAAACGTGTGAAAACCATTGTGCTTTGACACCACTTAGAGAATGTAGCTGTTAGGCAGGTTGAATGAAGTGGGTAGAGAAAACAGAAACCCCAGGTCAGCTGATGGTCTTGTGCTTTGTAACACACTTCACAGGGAGCTTGTAAATTGCTGGGTGTAGTTCTTTCAGACACACCACTGTTGCTATCACAAGTCCATCTGCCCTTTGTTGCATTTCTTCCCCTTTCACTGATTTCATGTACCCTGAGGAATTTTTCTTTAATCATTAAAAAGTTTATTTCCACTTGGTGATGGTTGGGATTCAGAGATCTATTGGAGAATGAGTGGGTGAGGGAAGGAAGGAATGCTGCAGAATCATGTCTGATTTAGGTTGAAAGAACATCCATCTTAAGACCACATCTTCACATGGAAATGAGTTGGAGTAGCCTTAGCATAAGTGATTTGAAGGGAGTGTGCACTTACTCATAGATATGGACAACTTTTGTCTGGGTTTCATATCAGTGAGTATTGATTACGTAATAGGGGAAAGCCCTTGTTATTAGTCACAGATGTCAGAATGATAGTGCTCCAGACAGAAGACAGGTCACTCCATTTCTGGGGTCAGCAGGCCAGTCACAGGGGGCAGCTTCTGAAGCCTTCCTCCCCCAAGCTCCTCAACTGTCTGCTGCACTGGAATACTCGCCAAACTGGCCCACATTTCCCACTTCTTCTTTTAGGACTCCTGCTGTGAATCAGTGTGTGACTTAGCCTTGTCTTTCATTGCTATCGTCACAAAAGCTGAGTAAGTGCTCAACCATGATGTAGCAAGCCCTGGTGGGAATTGGTGAGGACACTGACCTGTGACCTAGCTAAGATTGTAATTGAGCTCCCCCAAATGGACCTCATCAAAGGTAGTTCAGAAACATGAGGGTTCCTGGCAGTTCTCCATTTTTAGTGGAATCCCAAATTTAATGGGATGGTGTGTATCAGGCTGAAGTCTATCCACCAGCAAGTTTATATCCTGAAGGAATTAATCCTTCTCTTATCATCTTAAAGAGGTTTTTAAAGAATTACTATGGCATTCTGCCAACAGATGTGAATTAAAATCCTGTCTTTTCTCATTTACCATATCCTTTGACTTCCATGCCTCATGCTTCCTGAAGTAAAACAACTTAAAAAGGGGGGGGGGGGGGAGTGGGGCAGGGAGAAGACTTAGTCAAACTAAGATACTGTTTTTTTCACTTGCTAATTTTTGGAAACAATTTTACTCTAAAGTGAGAACCTAGACATTAGTATCAGGTGTAATAGAAACATCTTTAATCTGGGGGTTTTCTTTGCCCTGTGCTGAGGATAAGAGGGCTCATCTCAGCCTTGAACTCACTGTGTTTTTGGAACATGACCTTGTCTCTGTGATTGTTTTCTTTTCCAAAAAAAATCCAAGTGGTGGACTGGGTCAGTGATTCCCAAATACGTGAAGTGTTTTTTTGGAATGTGGGTTCCTAGACCTTTTGGATCCACTGAACCAAATTCATGGAAGTAGAGCCAGTGAAACCTTGTTGATGGAAAAACCAACGAACTTCAAGCTTCTCTGGCAATTTAATGATGAGACAAGTGTGGGGACCATCGACCTGCTCTGACATGCTGATTACCTGCCAGTGACTTATGAGACCCTAGCTTGTCAGAGAAATACCATACCTGAGGTAATCAAAGATCTCTCAGTTGGCTATCTTTTTCCATGTGAAGGAACTAGCCATGTGGATATTTGAGCAAGTGTCTTTTTCAACAGAGGGAACAGCAAGTACAGAGATCCTCAGGCAGGAACATGCCTGGTATGCATGCTAAAAAGAAAAATGTTGCCTAGGGGCAAAGATGATTTGGATTCAGAATGTAAATGGTCTTTCCTAGGACTAAGATAGTGTAGGTGTGCCAGCAGGACTGCCAGTTGCTCACTGGGGCTTGGGGCTGCCTGGCCTGTAAGATTTCTCCCATTGGCCATTCCTTAGTAACAAAAATTCCTGTTATCCAGAAATTGTTAAAGAACTTCTTTTCTTTGTATTTAAGCATTGTCCCCTCTAGTTAGTAACTGATACCTTAGTGTGAACTACTTTTATCAGCACCTTTTTCCCTGTCTGGAAGAACAAGATGACACAGAGCAAGTGGGCGTGTTCTATAAAGTGGGCCTTGAAGATGAGCCTTTTTTCCAGCTGCGCTGGCAGGCCTGGGCGGAGGTCACCTGTGATTCTGCCAGAACAGTGTGACAGACTTTTGATGGCTACATCTAAGGCTGAGATAATGTGTCCTTGGTTTCCATCTTCCCAGGGAACTCTCTGGTAGACTAAACAGACCAAAATCATCTTCAGACAATAATGCCATTTCCAAACTTAAAAACTAGTGCTTATTACTAAAAGTTCCTATATTTTAAAAATTCCCTTGACCATTGCCTTTTTCCCTTTTAGACTTTTAGAGCCCTTCTAGGTTCATAGCAAAATTAAACAGTAAGTACACCATTCTCTGTTAAACTCTGTCCCTACACAGGCACAGCCTCCTCCCGGCTGTAAACACACTGAACCCAAGCAGTAAATTCATAACAACAGAAGATCCTCCCTGATGCCTCACCCCAGGTCCATAGTGGCCATTAGGGTCATGCCTGCACTTGTTTCTTCTATGTGTGTTGACAAAAGCATGATGAAATATACCTGTTGTTATAATGTAAAGTGCTTCCACTGCCCTATATATTTTCGGTGTTGTGCCTGGCCACTGCTAGCTTTTGTCTTCCATTGTCTTCTGTAGTTTTACCTTTCCCAGAGTATTATTTGTTTGGAATATAATACAGTGCTTAGTCTTTTCAGATTGGCATCTTTCACTCAGAAACATGTGGTAAAGGTTTCACTGTCTTTCCATGACTTGGTGACTCATTTCTTTTTCAGTGGCGCTAGCACTCCCATTGTCTGGAGTGGCAGTTTATTAATTCACTTGCCTAGTGAAGGACATCTTGATTACTTCTAAGCTTTTTCAGTGATGAGTAACGCTGCTGTGAACATCCTTGTGCAGGTTTTTGTGTGGCCATAGGTTTCTAGCTTCTTTCTGTAATGAAGTATTGAAGGACTGATTGCTGAATTAGGTTAGTGTTTGCTTAGTTTTGTAAGAAACTGGCCAACTTCCAAAGTGGTTGGCCCATTTTCCCACCAGCAATGAATGTTGCTGTATATTCTTTGGGTCTTTGTTATTGGCGGTTTTGCTTATTTATTTGCAATTCTTTTGTGGACAAATGAATGCAAACTGACTAGTAACCAATTCATATTGCATATCAAGCTATATAGTCTACTTTTTAAGGAAATATGATACATTTCTTCCATGACATTGAAATGTTTTTGAGAACAATCTTTAATGACTTTGTTATATATTCTTAAATACATGGTTTCTAAAATTTAGGTTATTTTCTGCTAATGAATATAGATTTTCAGGTTCCAGTTAGTGTGCACAGATTGGCTTTTATTTTAGTTCAAAATTGCTTACAAGTTCATTGGGAAGGAATTTTCCTTTTAGGAAATTTGAAGGACACCCATTTTCCTTCCACAGTAGAATTTTAAAAATGAGAGTTAGAAATTGGTCAGGTAGCTAGAAACCCAAGATAATCTGCATTGGAAAATCACTAGCATGCACTACCCCAAGGGGCTGCTAAATAACACACTCTAAGATCAGGCAGCGTGTTCACATTGCCAGAGCAGCCTGAGCACCCATAGACCTCATACCACGCAGGGGTTCTCCTCTACGGAACCTGATGTTAGGGAATTGAGACTCAGATCTGCCTGTGTGTGTTCTACTGGCACATGTCAAAAAATAAAAGAAAGCATTATCAGGCAGTTCATTTTTCTAAAATTGTATAGTTGTGTAAAGGATCAACAAATCAGTAAGATTTCAGGGGGAAATTCATTCTTTTCTCCCCTGGGAAGGAGCCGGTGGGGGTGAGAGCAGTCAGAAGTGTTAAATTAATTTGAATTGTGCTGCTAGTTGGAAACCCAAGCAGAGATAAGGAGGCCCCCAATTTCAGCATTTTTTCTAGAGTCAGTCCCCTCTTAAAGGATATGAATACAGGGTTGTTGTTTTTGTGTTTTCCCTTAACATTTAAAAAACTTTATATATCTTCAGAGACAATACATTCACTTGATTCAATTCTAAAAATACATATTTGCAACATACTGCTTCCACTCTTAACTCTTGCACATCCCCTTGAGGGAATCAGCCGGTTTTATTACTTATAAATTGCATTAACAGTTCTTCATGGAAATACTTACATACAAACAGGCACCTATCTTTCTTAGGCACAGGCAGCATGCTGTCTGCTGCTCAGACTTCACAGTGTAATTTAGAGATGTCCTATAGGCTTTGCTCATGCCTACCCACTCTGTTTAAAAGGCTGCTTGGCATTTTGTTGTGTGAATCTTACATAAGTGATTTGATTTGCCCCTGCAGTATCCTTTCCAGTTGTTTCCAGTCTTTTGCTCTTAGCAAACATGCTGCAATCACGTGATTATGTCTGTTTAGTTCCAAACGTGGCTTTGTGGGTCCAGAGTTAGATAAACTTGTAATTCTGACAACTATGACAACTTATTCTCCTTATACTGTCATAAGCACTTTGTGTGTCAGCCTATATTTTTCTCATATGGAATGTCTAACTTTTGCATTTTTGTCTACTAGGTATGTGATTTCAGTTTGCTTTTTCCTTTCTAAGAGTGAGTTTAGCCTCTTTCTCTATGCTTAAGGTGTCTCTTATCCTCTTTGTGAACTCTGCATCTATTGCATACTTTCTAGTTGTTTAACAAGTCTTTTTATTGATTTCTGGCTGCCATTTATGTTTCAGGGAGATGAATCCTTTGCGATGGTCTGTACATTTTTGTGGGCTTTAAAAAAAAAAGCTCTTGATAACTTTTTCCTTTTTTTTTGCTTCCCTACCCCTTGATACTATTTTTAACATGAAGGTCATACTGTATACATATTTCTGTGTTCTACTTTTCCTCTTAACATTGTATCACTAGCACTTTTATTCTTCAAAAGTTTGTACACATCAGCAAGAAACTCAGCGGGAAGCCCTCTGAGGTGGGGGTCAGAGGACATTTCCCTGGCTTGTTCACCAGTGTTCAGGTGATAGTCTAGCAGAGCCCAGAGCTGGGAGTCACTCCTGACTCTCCACTGGGTTGTGTCCGATATTTTGCTGGTCATAATAACCTTGTTAGTCTCTCCTACCTCTGTGTAAAACAGATTATATAATACAGGCTTTCATAGGGCATGAGTGAAGGTCAGCTCAGGTGAATTTCGTAGAAGTGTTTGGCAAACTCTAAAGTGTTGGGCAATTATTTGTGCATGTGTGTGCAGCTCTGATGGCTAGGCTCTCTCCGCCAAGGTCCAAACAGCAGACCTTCTGGAACCTCTGTCTCTAGGCTTGTTGAGGTTCTGCAGTGAAAAAAGAAGACAGTGGCTTAGCATGATGGAAAGCAGCTTGACAGAGTACTGTAATAGCAATAACAAATTCAAAAGCCATAAGTGTGTTTAATAAATGAGAAGAGGGATTATTTCTTCAGCGAGAAAGTCTGCCCTGTCCTTCAGGGAGTCAGGGAATAAAGGGCAGGAAAATGTGATATATGAATGCTGAGAAGAAAGCTCAATAAATGTCATTGTCTGAATCCAAATGACATATTTGAAACTGAATCTAAATGCCTTGAATTCATTAAGGTGGTTTCCCTGTAGGAGTTCACCCACTGTCTCATGCTTCAGCTACCAAGAAGCCTGTTAAAGCAAATAGTAATTAAGGTTGTTTATCTTAAGGTAATAATAGAGTCTTTGATGGATTAAAAAAAAAAAGGTGCTCCTGCTCTATAACTCAGTTTTATTGTTTGGTGTAATTAATATGATTACATCATCAAATGACATAAAAACTAAGTATTGGCAGCACATCACGTTAGCTAAAGGGTAAGTACTTTACATTTACTCTTCAAAACAACACTTAGAAGGTGGATTCTATTCTCTCCATTTTGCAGATGAAGGTACTGAGGAACAAAGGTTAGGTAGCTCCCCAAGTCACACAGCTAGAGTGAAGACTTGCACCCAAGCTGCATGACTCCTGAGTCTGCTGCATACCTCACTAAGTGGTTTTGACAGATAGGTACAAAGTAGCCCAGGGCAAGCCTTTCTCCATGCTCTGTGGGGAGTGTGCAGCCCAGTGTTGCCTACTGAGGAGGATATGTTCTGAGAAATGTGTTGAAAGGCAGTTTTATCACATTATATCATTATATATCATAGCTTGTACCTGCAGGAATCTAGGCGCTGTCACCTGCTGCATGCTAGGCCACATGATGTGGCCTCTTGAGACTATTGTGTCTGTCCTTGTCTGGTAGATGTTTTAACTTGACTGTGTGGAGAGTCTTTTGCTTGTTCCTCTCTCTCAGCAATCCAACTTGCTACTCCAGACACAAGGAGCTGGAACAACTTACTGTCTCTCTAGAGGTACGCTAAGCATATGTGATAAAATTCAGAATTTCCCCCCTACTTTTTTTCTTTTTATGTATGTGCATGCCAGTATTCTATAGTGTTTCACTGTAGAGTTTTCTATAGTGCTTTCACGTTTTCCCACTTAACATGATGTCTTGGAGCTTATGTAACTAAGGAGTTTACTCATTTGTTGTCCTGTTTCATAACACTGCATTCGATGGATGTGTAATATTCATTGTCCTGTGTTGGCAGTTGGTGCTTGTTGGCTATTCTAGACAGTGCCTCTGTGAATACTTCTTTGTACATAATCAGTCATTTCAGAACATGTTAATACCTATAAATAGAATTGGTGGGTCAAGGAATATGTATGTATCCATTTTTGAAAAGATAATGTTTCACAACCCATGATAAGTATAGTTCTAATTATTTTAGCTTCTCTATTTTGCAAATAAAAGACTCTTCATAGAAAATCATGCTCTTGACCTCTGGAAACCTCTAGGAAAATGAAAGTATTAACATTTCCACATATGATTTAAGTAAATCTAGAATTGACATATATAGCAATGTCTTGAATATTTTCTGGAAAATTCATGTATCTGCTACGAGTATTCAGTTTCTCTGGGGACAGGAGAAAGAAAATTCTTGCCTTCAGGAAGAGATATGAAATCACATTGATGCAAGTTAACTTTTAGTAGAGCATTTCAGTAATTTTGGTATATAATTCTAAATGTTGATTGTTGTAGTTATGTTGACAAGAATGCAGAAGAATTAGCTCAGTCAATATTAAATCAATACATTGGTAGAGATAAAATGATGACACTTTTTTTAAAAATACAGGTAGTTTCCTTTTTATAGATACCTGTAAAAAAAAGTGAATAGTGCCCTTTTTTTAATGGGCAAACATTCAGTCTTAGTCAGCTGGGTTTAGTTTAGATGAGCTCAATTTTGTTGGCAACATTCAAAGCATCCTAGTCAGGAACCAGTTGAGCAGATGCCTGCATCTCCCCCATCAGGTCTCACCAGGGTATTGACCTTGGCTATAAACTGCGCTGGTGCCTGTTGACCTTGACATTTGCTGTGAACACAAGCATTCTGTTGTCTTCTCTCTTCTTCATGGCTGACTCCGCGGTCAGAGCGAATTTGATGATGGCATAGCCATCAAGCTAGTTTCTCCTGGGGTAGTTTCTCTTTCTGTGGGTAACTGGGTTACCTTTTAAGACCTCAGTGTCTCTGGCCCCAGCAAGGTGAATTACATGTGAATTTGTTTTTGTGGCCATGAGTACCTTTCAGCACTGCTTTCTTGGCTTCCAAACTTTCACTTTGGCATCAGTCTTGAGAGTGGCGGGCTTCCTGTGCTTTTGGTGCCATTCTTGTGAAAAGCAAATAGTGCCCTTTTAAGAATTAAAGGAACCCTTTGGGAAAACATGGGCTGTATTTAGAGATTCTGTGTGTTTTTAAGGAAAAAAAAAGGGAAGATACTATTAATAACAGCAAACTCTGGGAAAGCTAGCCAAGGCAGCTTTTTGTTTGGCTGCCTTGTTTTGTTTTGATGACCTCCCCATTCAGTGTCCCTCTTATCTCAAAAGAATGTATACTTTCCTTTTCAAATCTTACTGGCATCTTTGGAAAGTTCTATTAGATAATGTGTTTTTATTGGAAGTGTGTTTATCAAAGCAGAATCCATTGAGGGCCATTAAGGGGTGCCTTGCAGTGATGTTGATGCATTCATTTAGATGCCCCTCTCTTGGTGTCTGTCTGAGGTTACCTATTCTACATTTGCTCTACATACTTAACAGGTAATTTGGAATTATAGTGTGTTAGAATTGGAAGCATTCAATTTCTGACCCATTGTTATATAGAAGAGCAGACATTGAACTGAGATGGCATGAGACTTGGGATCAGATTGTGTGGGTCCTGCCTAGAATCCAGGCATGCTCTTTGGTTTTGTTGGTTCTCTGGTGACCGGGTCGGTGGGGTGCTGAGGGTGGTGGTCCCCTAAGTGATGAAAATTTTGCCTGTTTTCAGTGTTTAACCTGACATGACCCTGAGCGCAGAAAAGGAGGAAGAAATTTTCTCTTTTTCCTCTTCTGTACTTCATAGTTTCCTCTTGACAGCACTCAAACCTCAGGCTGTATTGTGATTCATAATGTTTGGTCATCACTTTGTGAACACATTGCATAAAGATTGATGTGGTTTTAGCTTGTGACCCTTGCTACCATGTATAGCATTGTTTCAATGGGGGCAGAGAGTCACAACCTACTTGCATATAAACATTGACGGTCATCTTTGTTAGGAATTGGCTATCTTCAGGAAAATGTGGGGGACCTGAATGTTACTTATTCCAATTTTCTGACCTTCCCTGAGACATAATGAACATTACAGATGGATCAACAATCTCTTATCCTACAAATCCAAAATCCTAAAATGTCTGAAATAATTTTTGAAACTGACCTGAACTACTGTGAAGTTATTTATCGTTTCTGTCTAATCCACTTAGCATAAATATTCATAACTTGGGCTGGTGAAATATTAATTTGTTTGATTTTGTGGTTTGATTACACCAGACCCAGAAGGGAGGGTTATGTATTATGTGGTATAAGCTTCTAAAAACCTAAAAATTCTCAACTCTGAGACTTATGGCCTGGAGGATATATGTTGAAGGATTATATGTCTGAATCTATCTTTGAATTAATGCTTTGCAGTTTTAAAAGCACTTTTATACTTTTTTCTCCTGCTTATAAGAGATAAGAGAAATATATTTTGGGAAAATTTGAGCATTGGAGAAGTTACCTTCTTAATGTTATCTGAGTCGAAAGTGGCAGAAGTAAACTTAGGAGCTTTGTTTACCTTGGTGAATACTAGTCTGTGTCCCCAGTGTGGCATCATTTGTGGCTTTGCTCATCCCTCACCCCCACTGGGTGGACCTGATCTCTTCAACCTTTAAATTTCCACAAGCCACTTGGACATTCATCTCAGTACTTGTTGCTGTACAGTTTACATATTTGTTTTGACCTCCCCACATCAACTTTAAATATGTTGAGGTAGGAGCTGGATCTAGTTTATTTCTGTTACCACAATCATACTTGGTACCTGGGTGAAGTCAGATGCTGAAAGTGAGTGCAAAGAATGAATGCAGGAGTGTGCTTTTGCGTTCATGTTACAGAGCTCTTTCCACACCACATCTCTGGTCACAGGACTTTAATCTTTCATTCCATACATTTCTTTCGCAAAAAGAATAATAGATTTACATATCACTGCAGCCAGTATCAAATATAAATCTGTTTTGAATGAAAGGAAAACCAAAATAATAGGGGTTCATTTAGTTGGAATCATATTTAAATGATATCTTTAGTTTAGCTCTATGTGTTAACAGTCCATGTAAGCATGAAAACTAGAATCCTTAAGCACTATATTCTTGATCACAGCTTAACAATTCAGTGGTGAATTTTCAGCAGTTCTTCTGAAACCAAAGCAGGCAATTTGTACAGTTAAGACTCTATCAGTACAAAATATGGGGAGAAAGGAAATTCAACTAATTTGTAACTAATTGATTTTCCTTCTGGCTGTCTCCTGAGAGTACTAACCTAACGAAAAATAAGTGAATTCCAAATTTGTTCCTCCCATCTATTTGCATAACTTTTTTTCTGAAATAAATAGCTTGTTACTAGTGAGAAATAATGTAAATTTGTGCTGACAAGGAGAACTCTGATTGCAGCCCAAGCATAATTTTCCCTTTTCCTTTACCCTAGGTCTTCTTTTTTTTATTTGTTTTCTTTTCAGGTAATAGTCATTAGACCCTCCCCATTGTTTTTGAGCAAACCTTTTAAAAGTGTTTCTGTTTATACATAGAAACTTTGGGGGGGGGGTCGCACAGAGAGGAGTGGTTAGAGATGTCAGAATAAAGGAACACAGAATAAGACTCAAGAGTGCCAAGAAATATCATCATAGATCTAGGAAATTTCGCAGGAGCAGGAGTTTGGTTTGTTCGCTGTTTTATCCCATTGTAGAAGAAAACTTGGCGCCTATTGGGTGTGCAGGAGCTATTTGTTGGGTGGGTAGTGTAGGCAATTTTTGTTGTAATTTTTGCTGACGTTGCTTGTTTAGCTTCGCTTTACTTTTTCTTAGAACATTTCAAATTTCCTGGAATTCCCAATTCTTTAAGCATTCACATTTTTGGGTCAAAAGACTGCTGCTTTAAACTCTTCATGTGAACTGATTTCTGATGATGTGCTTACATCCCTGGTAGAGCTTTATGTCCCTGGTAAAGAACAAGAGGGAAGACATTTTTGAAGTGTTCTTTCCACATACATTGTGTTCCCACATGAGCACACTTGGGTCTTCTTCTAGCCTGATTCCTGTAAAAGTTCAAGAAAGCAGTCAAACACCAACATTAGAACTGGAGGAGGCAGCAGATTTCCCTGTAACTAATGACACACCTGCTGCTCTCTTCCTTATTAGCCAGGACTGAGAAAACCCTAGGTACGTGGCTTGGTACCTCTACTCCATGTGCCCTGAAAATGGTTTCGTTCTCCCCTAAAATATGAGCCAGATCATGTCATTTCCTTTCTCAGAAAGTCAGAATGGCCAGTACCATTTGGTTTTTGTGGTTAAGGTCTGCTCTTGGTCTGCGGGGAGTCCTGGTTTACCATCACATGTCTGATCCTTGCCATCTTTTCTGGTTTATGTTCTTGCTGTTTCTCTTCTGCCTTGCCCTCTCATTTTCATGGAGTTACCCATATGATTGTCTCTTCTAGAGTTTAAGTTCCTTGAACGGAGGCATTTACACAAATCCTACTATTGCTTCCTCACCCTAATGCCAGTGCCTCTTGACCTTCCTAACCTCTGGGAGAAGAACTCAGCTGTCTCTGTTGTTGCGTGACCTTCTTCCCTCTGTGTCTATGTCCAGATTTCCTCTGAAGGCGCCAGTCATTAGATCAGGGCTCGTCCTAATGCAGTCTGACCTCATCTTAACTTGATTGCATCTGCAGAGTCCCTTTTTCCAATCAGGATGGTACTCAGAGACACTGGGAACTGGGACTTGGATGTATTTCTGGGCAAAATGTGATTCATCCCAAGCACATATTTATGTATCTTTTAAAGAGAATTCTGTATTTTCTCAGTTAAGTTAGACCCCTTGCTTGTGGCTACTGATGGTTCCAGAAGTAAGACCTGCTTTCAGTTCCAAAGAGGGAAAATTTAGCATGGTCAATTTTAAAGTTCAACGGAATCTGTGTAAATCATTTTGTTTAAATTTTACAAGAAGGGAAGGTAGATGAGTTATCTTATTTTCTTGTACTTCAGGTCATACAGCTGTGACATTACAGCAAACAAATAATGCCCTGTCCCCTGATACCATATGCTGTGTTCTTTCCCTGCTTTCAACAAAAGCGAAGAATGATGTGGTTCTCATTGAAGCATTTCTCCTAAAATAGTCATCTTTTAAGGCAAAAACCCAAGACCTATTGTTCCTATGTCTTTGAAACCTGCCGAGAGGCCCTTAGTAAAAACCTCAAGGATTGCACTTGGTGTTGCCAGAGCCCCACAGTAACTGTCAAGTGAAGGCTGAAATGCAAGTGAACATGAAGTGAGCTGTGACACAAGCCCCCACATGTCCATGGATGTGGGGAGAGGACACCTATCATCTTCACAGTAGCTCTTACCAATATGAGGGGTGGGGGGGGAGGGGCTGGAACAGGTTTCCCCAAACCTTAACTCCAATAGGGGGCAGAGCTGTCTCTTTCTGAGGAACTCATTTAAGCTCCTTTGTCTTCCTGTATTCTTTTTAGCAAATTACTCCATTGTAATTTTCTCTTAAGATTAGTGGTGGATAGTGTCAAAATTATAACTAGTTGTTAAACCAAAGACAGTATTCCTGTGAAAGGAGAATAGCAGTTTTGTGGCACTTTATAAAATACTTTTTAAGGTATTTGGGTTAAAAAAAAAAATGGGTGACCTGATATGTCAGCTTCCCATATTATTTATTTCTATCTTTTAAAAATTAATTAAAAAGGTGATATATTTAATAAGTGTGATTATTATTAAATTTTAGCTCTACTAGAAAGACTGTCCTCAGTTTGATTGATAGTCAGTGTTATCCCTCAAAAATAGGATTTAGTATATATTAATGTTATTTCTTAAATGTAATTATTGGGACAAAATAAGTAAAACAAGGAAACACAAGGCAGGTAAATCTTTCTTGCTCTTCCACGTTTAATAGCTTCAATCTGTGCATTATGTATGATCATTTCAGGGGTGTCTGTAGTGACCTGTGTAATTGTAATATTACAATTTTAGTTTGTATCAGGACTTTCTTGGTATGATTGACAGGATGTGAACCCAGGACTACTCCTTAGAAAAGCTGACTTTTATCAAGGCACTCATCTTGTCCCACCTCTGCTTTCCTCTAGATCGACTTCCTCTTCAGAAAGACTCTCATCGTGTGCTGGCCAAAATAAGCACCAGCAGTTCAGGGGTTACCATTTACCAGTCAAAGTAGTAAATTTTGGGAATGGTTTTCAGCCATGCTGGGGGATCATGTGGTCATATCTGTGTATATGGTTTGAAAGGAGCCTGGGCTACCTCTGGACTGAGAGTAGAGGAAAACCAATTTCCAAAATAAACTTGCCATGTTATTATCAAAATTAGTAGAAAAGGCTGCCGGGCATGGTAGCTTAGAACAGTTTGTTAAAAGAAGGTACAACCAGAACTTTGTGTTTTTCAGTGCTGGGATTTAAGAAAACAAATCTGTTACCCAAAGAGAACATGTTCCATGTTAACCATCACTGCTCCAAAAAGGAAAGGGCCAGTAATATGTGTTTTATAATGGGTATCAGTATCAAAAAAAAATGTAGTAACACCAATGTCTTAGGTAATTATTAGTATTTTAGAATCATATCAACTTCTGTGTGAAATATTTGCTGTAGTTCTTTTAAATCCTACAGCATCTTTGTGAAGATGGCCTGAGTTTCCTATTGTTCTGATGAAGAAATGGAAGCTGAGAGAGTTTGGATTTGACGCCAGCTATATCTGACTTTGCTTCAGTTATACTATCTCTGAGCTTTACAGTTTGCTTTCATTAGTCTGTCTAATTGTCCATCTATCATCTATCTCTCAACTCCTCCTCCCCCAGAGTTTTCTAAGTAGTCAGCTACCCCTTTGACTGCTGGGGATCAGCCAGTCCACCACTGAAAGTGACCCTGTGCTTACCTCTTGCTCTCTAACTCTGTTGCTAGCACTATGGCCTTTAGTACAATGGGTCGTAATTCCTATATACAATTTATTTGACCTTCCTGCTATCCGTCCTAATGTGTGCCACTCATTTTCCACAGAGCAACCAAATGGAGTTCTTAAAAAGTGTATATGTACATGAGCCTTTGTTTGCCTGGGTTTCTCTTTGCCTGGGGGGCATGGCCCTGCTGCTGCCAGCCACCTGGCCCTCTCTCCCTGACAGTCTTTACCTATAGATTTATACTTGACTGAGCCTAATATTCCCTGCTAAACCATGCTCTTCATAAGGGCAGGCATCAAATTGGCTTGATGAGTTAATTTTTGAATCTCTAACACTGACCTCAGTGCCGGGCACATAGTAGACTCTCAAATAGGTGTTGGATGGATGAACAGACTAATAACTGAATATACCCGAAGCCATACATTAAATGATCACACTTTCTATAGTTCCTGTCCACTGATCATTATATTCAAGGATAAGCCTATGTGTAGAGTGGTTTTCCCTCAATGCTTTTGGTTTGCTTAGGAATATGTTCAGCTTCCTTTATTGCTAATTGTTTCTGTCAGCAGTTCAGGCCTCATGCAGTGAGACATTTGGTTTTCAAACTTCTATAGCAGAGCCAGCCATCTGACAGGAAAATAATAGATAGGAGGAAATGTAGCTCCTATCAGTTTGGTCTGAGCATGGATGGGCGGAGAGGAAGAGAGGATGTAGCTTAACTAACCAGCTCCAAGTGGGTCCCTGCCAAATGACACAGAACCTTGGACACCTCCAAATCTCAGGTGTGCCTTCTCTACAACACAAGTACCCAAGTTTCGCTTTCTTGCTTGTCTGTTATTTCTGGTGGCCGTCTTTGCCTGTGTGACTTTGGAAAGAAAAGCTTTCTCTCCAGGGACTGTTTAAACTGTGTTGTGGCCACTGGCACTGGACACTAGCAGTATTTTTGTAGCCTGCTAACGTCCACTGTCAAGGCTGCTGCCCAGGTTGGGGAACATCACTGTCTGCTGTCTGCCCCACACACGTAGACTTCTGATGTACGCACAAGCACACTGTCCGGGGAGCTTGCCTCTCCATGACTGCTCTGCGTGCTGGAGATAATGTACTCTCTCCCCCTTCTGATCCACAGTTGGTCATGTTCGGAGTTTGATCTGGATGAGATTCGCCTGATAGTGTACCAGGACTGTGAGAGGAGAGGCAGGCAAGTCTTGTTTGATTCTAAAGCTGTTCACAAGGTCGAAGAAACAGCGACTCAGGTAGGAAATGTGAATTTACGGTTATCTTTGTTCTCCTAACTACCTGTCAGCCAAGCATTTATGAATCTGTAATCATCTTTGTGGACTACACTGTGCATTGCTATTCATAGTTCAGAAGAAAAATAAGCAGAGCCCCCTCCCCACTCCCACATTTGTATTTTCATTAATATTCACAGGTAAAACTGTTAACACATGGTCATGACAGATGCTAAGCAGTATATTACAGCTATAACTGGAAGTGACTTTGGTGGTGAATTACAGCCTGGTAGTATTCTGATGCCCAGCATGTGCCTAGTGATGGGAAAACTGAGAATTCTTAAATTCATAAAAGTATTACCATAAAGGGAAGATCTTTCTGCCCAATGTTTCTCATAAATAGTAAGAGAGAAGCTTAGTACTGGGTTAGAATTAAATAGCTTTCTTTACTATAAGGCTTTACTGTGCTAGCCTGAAGATTGTCATCTTCAAAAGGGTTTCTCAAACTACATCATCAACTGTTGTTTCCTGTATGTGTGTGAGTGTGTGTGTGGGGGGGGGGGGCGCAAAGTTGTGGTGGTTGTTTGGAGTGGAGCTGGGGTGTGGTCTCCAGGGCTGGGGCGACACAGAGCAGCCCTGGATGCTCCCCTCAGAGCCAGAATGGAAAGGCTAGAGCGACATGTCCATGTGAGGCTGAGGTTAGTTCACCCCGAAATCTTTAGGACATTATTCCAAAGAACTTCTAAGTTGTCACCTCTAGGCCTTCCACCCTTTTCAAAATAGTTACTCAGATGTCTACAACTTCGATAAATCCAGTCATACTTAATTCTCTTCACGTTTAATATCTTGCTGCCTGTACTGACCAAGTTCTACTAGTTCATAGACTATAAGCAAAGGATTAGTTTGTTTCATGGTCATTGTCCCACGGGGGCCAAGGAGCTGTTTTCCTGCTTTTGATAGGATCATTTCTGCAGGAAAGGACTGTTTGGGTACAGTTTAGCTGGGTGGATGCCACCCAACTTTGAAGTGGAATTTTGCCAGGAGCTAATCATTACAGTAGTAGTTGCACTTGTTAGGTGGGTCGAGGGAGGGAGGGCTGCTGAGTCTCTCAAGTGAGTCACCTGGAGGCTTCAGTCGTAGATTTTTATCAAAACTTAGGTGAGCTGGCACTTGGCCCTTAGGTGAACAGGATGTGGTTCTCCGTTGATTGCCCACATCCTTTCCAGTTTCCCCGGAGTCCACCCATCATGGTTTAGTTGAACATCCACACTCCTCCCGGGGGAGTCTCACAGAGGAGGTCACAGGTGGAGGGCAGAATATTTTCACTGGTTTTTAAAGGGAACAGGAACTGGGATCTTCACTCTCTTGGGGGCAGTGATGGCCCTGGAGGCTGGGACTTAACCTTCTGGGAAGAGCTCATTGAACCAAAAAGGCAGCTTAGATCCAGGGAGGCCTGTCACATGCTCAGTCACAGGAGGTGAATCAGGGCACCCCTCCCATGCCAGGTGAGGTCTCACTGTGTCCTGCATGGTGTGTTGTAACCTCAGCCAGACTCATATATCATGAGGCTCCCGTGGACCTCATGTTACCCTGGCCTCTCCCAGAGTTTGTGTTTCTGGCTTAGATGGTGCCAGGTCACAGTTGGACCCGTGGGGGCATGGAGGGTATGCTCACACTCAGAATGGTCAGTGCTCCTCCAGGGCCACCTGAGCCACAGCGACTGTGGGCCATCATGGTTTGCATTTCCCTACATTCTTTTCCGATTTTCAGCCCACCCCCACACCCCCCCCAGCCATGACAAGGACAACACGTCATGAGTTTGTCTCGAGCACATGACTGCATTCATTTGCATTAGACTACCAGTGTGACTGTCACACTGGAGATTAGATAAGCTGCAGCCACATTCATGTTTTCCCAGGCAAAAGCTGCACCCAGAAAAGCAAGATTCAGCATAGAAACAACTTGTCAGAGAGTGCAGGATGCTTCTGTAGGGAGTGATATATTTGGTGTAGGAAGAAAAATGAATAGAGGTGTATCTTTATGCCTTTAGCTACTGTCAAAAATTAGCAGTGAATTCTCCTTAGGAAAGCATTGTAGACATTCCTTTATGACCCCTAACCTTTAAAGTTCATATTTCTATCACATGCTGTATGCATCACAGTAGCTTCTATTTCAGAGTTTCATCTTTCACAAACGTGACCTCATGACTTTCTTTCAAATTGGTAGAGTAAACGTGTCATTAAAAACACAAACCCAGTCTTAAAACTAATAGTTTTGCTTCCTTAATTCCTTCTACTGGTAAAAATTTAAAATTGAGGGGATATATTTCTCCTGTCAATCTTAGAGATTAAGACTCTAACAGGGTGCTAAAAATCTTCTAAAGAGCCTAAATTGAGATCGGATCTCATTGATGGTTTCAAAATGCAAATTTATGTGAATTAAGCAATTTAAACAGAATAAAGCCTACCATCTTCTTCAGCATTCCTCCCCCCCCCCCAAAATATTACAAACTCTTGAGAACTACATTTTTATTATCAATAGAAAGGGGAACTGCGGGAAGCAAAGCAACTTGTGGATTTTGATGTCATATACACAAAACATAACAGAATGCTTAAGCAGAACAATTCCCGGTGAAGAGCCTGTTGTGGAAGCTGAGCTCCCACCAGTACCTGACCTTGCCTATCTCTCTTTAACCCAGAAAATAGAGGATGGTCCGATTAAAATGTCCACCAAGTGCTGCCAAGGAAGCAGTGGTGGTGGCAGCGGCAGTAGCAGCAGCATTGGCAGCAGCATCTCCTCCCACAGTTCTTCTGGAGGGTCTTTGCCAGGTGCTAAGGAGCAGTTTCCCAAGTACCAGGTAAAGTGACCTCTCCCATGTGGAAGGTCCCATGAGACTGAGGTCCTCTACTAGATTTTTCCCGCAGGGAGTAGTGACTGCTTGAGGGTTTGACTTCACAAACATGAGACTAAGTGTTCCTGTGTGTTTCATGCCAGCTCTGTTTTCACAGTCAATTTTTATCTCTCGTTAAAAACTTGTAATCAAGTAGAGTCCATCCACATGATGTGTGCCAGTGAGGGACACACTGCAGATGAGGTGAACCCTTGTTTTGTTGCCAGAGCCTGATTAATAAACTCGTGTTTTCCAGTTTTGTTATATGAACTGAGAGGATTCTAGAAATGCTTTCAAGCATCCTAGGAAAAGATAGAACCTGCCCACAGAGGGAAGAAGATCTTGTGTAGGAAAAGAGAGAAATGGGATGACCTGCCTTGGGTGCAAAGGATACAAGACTGGTAGCAATTTTCATGCTCTGTGTGTATGGGTGGGGTGGGGTGGGGGATATTTGGGTTACTGAGAAATATTGACCAACTAGTTTTTATAGAACTTTAGAGGACTCTTTTGAATGTGTTCTTAGTACCATGAGGAGAGTCACCCTGTTTCTGCCACAACCTGATCCTTCTACTTAGAGTTTATAATGAAGATACTAAGATATTCATTTCTCATAAGTTAGTTAAAAATCATGAGCATTAGCAATAATTGGGAGTAACAAGAGATAATCCCCATTCTAGATTAAGATGGTGAAATGATCACTTGCTGCTTTGAGAAGTGGTTTTAATAACCTACTCAACTAAGAAGCAATGGAGAAGTGACCATGTGTGATCTCCTGTTGCACCGTTCATGTTATGCCGCATACTGACTTTGATTTTGGTTTCTTTTGTGCATGTTAGTACACACGACCTGCATCTGATGTCAACATGCTGGGAGAAATGATGTTTGGCTCAGTTGCCATGAGTTACAAAGGTTCTACCTTAAAGATACACTATATACGGTGAGTGTGGGCTCTTTGTTTCCTAGTTGGGAGAAGTGGGATGGGATTTTGTCTCCTTACTTCAAAAATGCACTTCTCTCCCTCTTGGTTTCTCCAGTTCTCCTCCACAACTGATGATTAGCAAAGTCTTCTCTGCTAGAATGGGCAGCTTCTGTGGGAGCACAAATAAGTAAGTGTGGGGTTTTGCTCCTGGTTTCCCCTCCCCCTTTCACTTTTTAAAGTAACTGTTTCTGGATAAAGTCATTGTTTGAAGGCCTTTTGAAATGGGTTCCCATTAATAATGGGATTTAAAAAGTGGCCATTGTCTTCCTACACATAGTGATTGTGTAAAGGTCTTTGACTGTTTATGTATTTTGGGTATCCATCTAGTTATCCACCCTTTTCCTACTTCCAGTCACCCAATTTGCATTTCCTCCAAATGGAAAGTCAAGGAGAAAAGGTGGGCCACATGATTGGGTTTGTGGGTTTTTTTCCCCAGTATTACCTTTTTAAAAAAGCAAAATTTATTTTTGTTTTAGTTCCAGTGGAATGAAGTATGTGTGGGCTTGACACAGGCTTGTGGGCTGACAGGCTTGTGGGACCGGGTCGGGCAGGTGGTCCTCTTGCCATGCCTTCTGACTCCTGTCAGTGTCACCTCTGTGACCCACTGGGACTTGGATTTGCAGTATTTTCATTTTCATTCCTGTATTTCCCCCCCTCTAAACATTACACTTTCCTGTAGACTGACAATACTGAAATGTCTAACTTCAAGTTCATTCTGGTACCTTTGTTCATCTATTTTCTACTTCAAAGCAGAAGTATGCTATATACGTCTTAAAAAAAAAACAAACAGCATTTGCTATACTTTGGTAAGTTTGAAAGAAAGGTTTGTTCTAATATAAGGATTATTCTTAAGGGTCAAGTGAATGTTGTTGTTTATCATCCTGGAAAATTAAAATTATATTCCTCCTTAGAGTTTGGGTACCACTGAGTAAGTCTGCTTACTCATCAAAACTAAAAATGTACCTGTTTGATCATTTAATGTTGGCCCTTTGTACCCTAGGCTAGTATGGGAGAGGATGTCTATTTCTTGGGAGAAGATGTTTATTTCTTGTGAGATTTACCTTTTCAGATCCTAGATGTTACCAGGAACATTAATTACACTAATTTCCTAAGTAAAATATTGAGCTCAGATTTAAGCAAAAGTTACTTTGACCTCATTATGCTACATTATCCTCAGAGCCTTCCTATTTTTTGTTAAGGAATGCAATAAATTATTAAAATCTTCTCCTCTGCTGTTTATGTTTAGATATCATTCTAACTTCTTAGAAGTTCTGAAATCAAACTCTTCCTGGGGAAAAAAGTTGCTGAATTTTCATAGATGTTAATTAAGAGTTAAAATTAATTTCATTTTGAAGGTTTATGTAAAATTGCCCTTGAAATGAAGAGCAACATCTTGGATGTCAGTCACTAGAGCAAAATTTAGAAGTGAATAGCCGTGCCTGCATGTCAGTCCGCCAAGCCAAATTTTGTTTAGTGCCCTTTTGTGAATGTGAAGCTTTAGGAATGCATTTTTTTACTTTTAAATTGAACTATCTCTGAAAACAATTTTTTTGGCCTCTAAAAAATTGCTCTAATTATAATTCCCTTTGGTAAGTGTGACTTTATTCACTGATTTACAAAAAAAAAAAAAGTCTGAGCAACTGATATGTTATTTGTATTTGAGAGTCTGGTAAAAAATAGCTTTGCTCATCTCATAACTTTCCCCCCCTGCTCTTTCCCTTCCCTGTCATCTCTGGATTTAGCTTGCAAGACAGCTTTGAATACATCAACCAAGATCCTAATTTGGGAAAACTGAACACGAGTCAGAATCCTTGTCGTACTGGAAGTAACCTAGGTAAAATCAGCCACATAAATGGGTCCTTCTCCCCCACCCCCGAATGCCACTGTTGTGGGTATGTGTTTTACTTCTTTGGAGTTTGTTGTGCTGTCTTTTTTTTTTTTGCATTATCTTTAATCTGTGTTTATTTTTTTGTGTGTGTATACTGTGTTTGTCCTCTTCTGTGTGTTTCTGTCCCTAGGTCTGCTGCAAGCATGCAGCAGCAAACTGCTGCAGGGGGTCGCTGAAGGAGGACCCCTCCGGCTCACCCGGAGTGCTTCTTTCTTTGCAGGTTTGTGTGGAATGCTGAATACAGTGTGACCCACACACTTATTAATAAAGCCTGTGCAGATTCTTAGGGGGAAAAATCCTCTTTGGTGCCTCTGTAGAAATTCAAGGGGCTCTTGAGATATTAGTTTCAAATGCAACCAAGTTCATGGTGTTGGGAAAATTCCACCAATGAACCCCTATTGTAAAAGTCTTTGCTAATACCCCAGAGTAAGCTGATTTTGATCTCAAATGAGCCCTTAGTATTTCTAAGAGGATTATGTTTTCTGATTTTCCTGGGCCTCTTCTGCTATAAAATGTTCCCGTTTGCTGTGGTATCCTTTATCCACTTATTCACCTGTATCCTTACCTGCACAGGCTCTTCAACAGTCACTCTAATTAGAGCATGGAAGATCTCTTGCTCTTGCTTTCACTTTTGCATGTGAGTAGTTTAAATGCAGTTTCTAGGTTCCGTATAGATATGATCATCCTGGTCTCTCTGGGAAGCTAATTTCTGAGATATAACGGGGCTTGCTTGCTAAGGCTGTTGAATGTCTGTTGTAATCTTGGCATCATGAACAAATGTGGGAAAACTGCATTACTAACACTAAGGTTTGTGTTTGTGGCAAATGGATTCTTCATTCTGTTGTTCTTTGTACCCTGTATCCTGCAGTATGCTAAGCACTATAGTTAACAGACACCCTAATGAAACTGACACCCTCCTACCTACTCTGAGTGAGGATAACATATTTATATACTCTTAAAAATTGTGAAAATAAACATGCTTCCAAAAATGGATAGCAAGTATAACAATCAGGCTGGGCTCTGTGCTGCTTGTACATTGGAAAGCCTCATCTGCCCTCCAGTTCAGTACATGTAGATCAATCTGAAGCTTTCCTAGAAGTCTGTGATACTTTAAAAGGTATTCTAAAATTCATACCACAACATGAGTTTTTTTCTAATTAACGCTACAGTATTACTGGGTGTGGTTGTATTTGGAAAAGAAATGAAGAGAGAAATAATTGAAAATAGGTATAGGTTTTCAGCCTGCCAGAGTAGATTATGAACAGGGAAACATTTTTTAAATTTATGAAATGATTTTCAAGTATTTTTCCTCCTTAAGTTGCCTATACTTACTACTGAAGCTGATTTTTAAGCCTTTTGAAAATACAGTGCTATTTAAATCCTACCAGTAATGAAGAAAATGGCTCAAAGTTTTTGCCTGAGAATGTTTGTTCATTGTATTGACTGCATGAATAGTTTATTATTCAGGGTTTTTGTTTGTTTGTTTGTTTGTTTGTTTTTGTTTTTTTAAAGAGATGAGCAGCAGGGCGTGGTGGCATGTGTCTATAATCCCAGTTACCTGGAAGGCTGAAGCTGGGGATCACTTGGGTCCACAGGCTTGAGACAACCCTGGACAACAGAGCGAGACTTATTAGTCTCTTAAAAAATAAAGAGATGAGCATTATTCAGAAAAATTGTGTGCTCCAATAGGATAGTTAAAGACAATTGGTTCTTGATTCTGCTTTCTTCTTATTCTTGTTTTCCTCTGTTTATTATTTACTTTTTCTTTCTGGTTCATTTCTACATAGACTGACTGCAAATCATAAATAGCAACAACCTTCTCAGAGACATGAAAATAACTGCACTTCTTTCTTACACACACTCTGTGGAGAGTCCAATAACATGGTTTCCTTTTGTCTTTGTCTTAGCGCACAGCACACCAGTTGACATGCCAAGTAGAGGCCAGAATGAAGACAGAGACAGTGGCATTGCTCGATCAGGTATTTGTACTACCTCTTATTGTTCTATCTAATAAGAGCATGAACTCGATACATAAAGGTGTAGCAGTTAAGAAATAAAAGACAGATAGACCTCATCTCCTGGGCTGTTTTTTTTGTTTTTGTTTTTTCCCCTGCTCTTTGTTCTGAGATGGTCTCATAGATCTAAAGAGACTTGGGGTGTGCCCTGAAATGTCTTAGGCGCTGCTCCCTGCCTGGTAGGTCCCACCAGACAGGACTAGCACTGGGGTCGGCTTTCTTAGGGTTGGATTTCCAGACAAGAAGATGTGAGTGTTGCCATGAGTACAACTGTGCAAAGCAGCCCCGTGGAAGGAACCAAGATCATTCTCACTCAAAACTGTTATTTTAGTGGCTGACAGAATTTAATGTTTGGCTTTGAGCAGTGAGAGCTCTTTCTGTCTTTGTGAAACAAGAAGGAAGAGTAACCCTACTGGGGCCATTCACACACTGATGTTCCAAAGTTTCTGCAGTAACCTTACATTTATGTGTTTCTTGTTCAGAAAAGACTTAGATACTGAGAAGTTAGCACCAAAAGAAATGTTAGTTGGAAGTTTATATTTTACTAGGTAGCTCTTAGGTTTGTAGTGTAACAGGTGTAATAGTTCACCTTATATATACCAAAGTCTCATCAGTTTGATTCTCAGTTTCTCCTCAGATGATTTCCTTGCCTATGGGAAGCTGGGAAGTGAAGGGGATCAGCTGTGAATCAAAGTGCAAAGTCTTTAGCAGCCAGATCTCAGTGTTTTGTCAGGTAGTAGGAGAGGAGCAATATTGACATGGATGTGAATTATGAACCTTAGAGAAACTGTCTTATGGTAGTTGGGCCTCAGTTCTGGGGGGTCTTTCCTTTGAGACTGCCAACTCTTTTGTGAGGAGGAGCCAGGCAGCCCCTTGCTCTCCTGGTGGAGGTGAGCATCCCTGGTAGCTCTTCTGAATTCAGTAAGGCCACGTGAAGACTAGCCTGAGCCTCAGCATCTGGTGGAGTTTAACACTGTATTACAGTCCCCTTCTATTCTTTTGCTAGCTTGTTTTCTAAGGTCTCTTCATCTTAGACACACACACACACACCACACACATACACCCTTCCCCTCTCATTGCTTATTACCTTTTTTCTGTCATTTGAAACGTCTTGTGTGTGGAGTTGATAGATGACAAATTTTTAAAAATTAGGTTTTTATTATATTTAGAACAGTTTTGGATTTATCTAATGTTTGATAGAATGGTATATTTTCCATATATATTGCACCCAGTTTGCCATGTTAACATCTTACACCCAAATGGTTCATTTGTTGTAATTAGACCATTCTTTATGTATTATTATTAGCTAAGTTCTATAGTCTACATATTTCCTCATAGACATTTTTCTATGATGTGGGACAGATCAGTGATCTTGTAGATATGATCCTTGATCTCATGGAATTTACATTAAATCAAGGAATCATAGAGAGTAGACAGTGAAATGTAGGTAAGTGCTTATCACTGAGGAAAATTGCACATATGGGGTACTCATGGAAGAACTCTCTCAGAAGGTGAAATTTCAACTGAGACTTGAATACCAGTGGAGATGGGCTGGGTGAGGGTCAGAGCAAAGAGCATTTCAGACAGAGCTGGTACAGTGCACTAGAGTGGAGACAGGCATTGGAGATTTTTGTAAAAGAACTAGAAGGCAGGAATACAGAGAAGAGAGTGGAGCCAGATGACCTTGGACATGAAATAGGGAGTTTAAACAGAAATCACACTGATTGTATTCATTTATTTTTGATGGGAGTGCATCCACACCTACACAGAGCAATGACTGTCCAAGTTGCAGAAGAGCTAAAGGATGAGGCGTTATTACCTATAATATCTCTCTGCCAGTGAGATATGTTGGGCAGGATCAGAGCTTGTTGCTTTATGCCACCTTCAGACTTGACCCTGAACATTTGCCGTAGCCCTGTCCTTGCACAGTCCCAAGAGTTTTATATGGTAGTCACAGTTTTTTATTTTTTTTCAGCTACATTAATAAACCAACCTCATAGCTCTTCCCAGTGAGGAAATGATTGCTGCTTCTTGGGCCCTTGACTTTCGCCTTCCCTTTTCTGCTGTCATGGTTGTTGCTTGTGATTTGCCACACTGAGTTTATCTTGTAGTTCCATTTTTGTTCATTTTTTGTGAGTTTCTTCTGTCTTATCATGGAGTCCACAAGGGGGTCGACCTCCCCCCACCCTCTCCCAGTCTCTCAGATTGACTGCTCTGCCCCCAGCCATGTGAGTTGCACCTGGCATATAGTAGCTGCACATTGACGATTTAAGTGATAAGGGGAATATGTTCATCTCTATATGCCAGGAGAAATATCCACAGGTTTTAAAAATAATTATTGCTCTTATCTAGTTGCTTTCATGTGGAATATTTGGGGTGCCCTCTCCTTTGTCCCCTTCCATGACTTGCTCTTGTTAACATGTAGGTCTTAGTTGAGAACGTCTTGTTTTCATAAAGGTGTTCCCTGATCACTGGTTAAAGACTCTACCTCTGCCACCCACATAAACCCTTCCCCCAGCTGAGTAAAGAAAAATCATACTAATTTTTATAGTCACCACAGTCTGAAATCATCTTCTTTATTCCATGAGGATAGTTTTCTTTAAGGATTCTTAACCCCCTCAGAAGCTCTTAAGAGACTGCATGTATTAATTTTCTGCCTCAGGCACCCACCATAGTACCAGGATCTTAGTAGGTGCTCATTAGGTGTTTGTTCTATGAATGGATTTGACTTAAGGGTTTCAGAATATTCTTTAGTCAAATCCAAGCAAGCTCTGTCCTCAAATTATCACTACAGTGTTTCTAGTAAACTCTCAAAAAAGCAAACATATTTTAGGAGAAAGCTACACATTTATCTTGAACTTGCAGGGCACAGTCTAAGAAGAGCCAGCAATCAGCATTTTTATCCCTATAGACTTGGCCTTTTTCTTCCTCATTGCTATTCTCTGCGGGAGTAAATGGATCTAGTTGAAAAGCCCTCCTCTAAGAGAAGGATGGGGATGGAAACAGTTTTTGTCTTAATCAGAGTTAGCCAGATATAAATCTCCTGGTGATGTGATTTTGGCTATTTTAATTTTCATTTTGATGCACAGAACTGCAGAAGTCTTTGCAATCTATATACAGCATTTTTTGAAAGTATCCTGAAAAGAAGAGTGATACTGAAAATATTAAGAGTATTAGATTTAGCACTTTCAAAACTGAAACTGAGCCTGTGAATAATTTAAAAGTCTCACATTTTTGTAACTGAGGCACCAATTAGAGAATATTAACAGAAACTGTTGGGGTCACAGCTGGAGCCACAATTCACTGTACTGAACACTCATCCTAAACTTTCCATTATCTTTCAAAGCCAGCCCTCTGTGAAGGCCAGGCCTCCACTGGGCAGCTCCCCTTCATGTGCACCAGCACCCTGGCATTGCCCAAACTATACCCACTTCCAGGCCACAGAAACCACCCTCTTCTCTGAATGGCAGGCCAAAATTAAACCTGTGCTTGCATTTGAAGGTTGTAAATGTATTATTTCCTAGAACATGTGACTGACAATGACAACCACAATACTTTTACATAAAAAACTAAATGACACTAGAATGTCTTTGTGGTGAGGAAATGCTCGATAGTCCTGAACCAACATTTTGGCTTGATCCTTCATTTATTTGCCATAAAATGGCTATTCATTTTATGTTTATTTATTTAGTTTTTATTTATTTTTAGACTAGGTCTTGCTATTTTTGCCCGTGGAACCGCAGGATCTCGTTGCCCAGGGTACCACAGACTCAAGCAATCCCCAGCCTCAGCTTCCCAGGTAGCTGGGATTACAGGCGCACACTACCACGCCCAGCTATTTTTTTTTTTTGGAACTAGGTCTCACTACAGGCCCCAGGCAGGACTCGAACCGCGATCCCTAGCCCCGGCCGCTTCATAGGCTGAAGCTTACAAGCACGAGCCACCGTGCCCGGCTGGCTATTCATTTTATAATGAGAAGAATATTCTGTTTCTTCATTTATTTTATTGATTTGTTACCCCTTTCTTTTTCATCCCCATTACAAGTCCTAGGGTCTTTCCATAATTAATCAGAACTAAAACCTTTTAGTACTCCAAAATGCCCTATGTTGTCTTCCTTTCCCAAGAATTGCCAGAGGGAACGAGTAAAGCTTTCATGTCAAGAACCCAGCTAAGCATTTTACATGTATTGGCTTGTAGATATTACAAGAATCTTGAAACAGGTTGGTGTTTTAAACTTTTCTTTTGTCTAAGGTCCATGCTAACGTTTTTTCATCTTGATTCAGTAATGTACATCTTCATATATAACGCAGAGTGATGTTGTCGGATAATATTAACACTGAAATATGCTTTCTCCCTCTTATATGTGGGTTTCCATCCATCAAATGGTTCGCAACCCACTACATCATTGCTGCTCACAGAAAAAATACTGAATTTTTAGGTACTTTATTGTCCCTATTTAAATAAACTGCCCAAGTGTCATAACTGATAAATGACAGAGTTAAGATTGGAACCAGTACTAAACTGAATCATACAGCAATAGAGACAATTTCAAGAATAAACTGGACCACAGGGTCATCTCTTCAACTCTTCTGTTGAAAAAAGCTCTTCTGAGAGGAAAAAAAAATGTTTATAATATAATTGCCAGACTTCAACCCTGTCCTCCACCTGCCAAGCTGATTTGCTAAGCATAAGATGGGGAGAAAGGCAGGGAACCCTGAAGGTTTGGGATTAGAGAGTATCTTTTGGATATTACAGGGGACATTGAGAACTTGGATGGGGCAAAAGTATCTAATTGGGAGTGTTTACTGAGCAATTTTATGTGACTTTGAGTAAAAACTCTCAACTTCCTTCAAAATTCTCAGTAAAATCTCTCACTGATACCTGAAATGTAGTTTTGATTTGGGGAATTTAAGTCCATCTTAGTCTTGAAAAGACTGACAAGAACAGAGGCATCCTGCTGCAGCCAGCCTCACCTGGGTAGCACTTTAGTGAATAAATGCCATGCATTCAGTTAAAATTTATTAATTGCCTGTCATGTTCATGCATATCCTGGGTACCAGGGATACAAAGATGATTAAGAACTGCTAACAGAATTTCTGTCTATATTGACTAGATTCCATGAAAGGCATCTTATAGATCTCTATTGTGAAAAAAAAAATCTCAAATTGTTATACATTGTAATGTTGTTGCCTGGGAAGTTCAGTTCTTTTCCCACCACTAATCCCAGTTACCTGGCATAACATCTAGCACATTGTAGACACCTCTGGCACACTGATAATCAACTAATAGCAAGTAATTCAAGTCAGGGAGTCAGATAATCAACTAATAGCAAGTAATTCAAGTCAGGGAGTCAGGTCCTGAAATCAATTTCCTTTGTCCTCTGATTGCTTCTGAAAATGTTGACCAGATATCAGTAACACTCTATTTCCATTTCTGCTGGACTGAGTGACATTTTAGTGTTTAGTTCCTTAATCCTTAAAGGAAAACCAATCTGACTTCCTCCATTCCAGTAGATGTTTATCAAGCAGCTGTTTAAAAAAAACCCTTTGCCTACCCTGAAAGGGACTGGTCTCTTCCTATCTGTCAGAGAAGTCAACACACTTACTGAGAACCCAAATGTAAGCATCCGAGACTACGTGGCAAGAGGAAGCAGTGAGAGGCATGGAGGCAAATAAGTTATCCAACCAGAAAATATATTTAAGAACTAAAGGTTGCTTTTTCACAGCCAAGGAAGTTGCAGGAGGGCTGGGAGAAATGAGGACTAAGATTGTATATTTGGAGATGGAATGGAGAGGGGGCAGGAGAGAGAGGATCCTATGATGAGGAAATATGTCCTTGTCTAGATTTCACCGTAAAATCTAGGATAAAAATTAGTAAAAAGAAAGAAATATATGTAAGTATGTATAAAGTATGGTATTAATTACCTGATGATAAACAGCCATGTGGACCATTTTATCAGAAACCTGTGATCTAACACTGACTGAATGGGTAATCATTATTTTGCAGTTGTGACAATTAATGTACTTGTTGAAATGCCAGTTTCTTTGAATTTGTTTACCTTTTAAAAGGATGTTTTCTTTGCTGACTCAGTAAGAAAAATTATGGTCTCCCCCTGCTGGGTATGACTGGTAAAACTTGAGATTTTTGGTTAGTGGGCATATTTTTTGCTTTTTTAATGTTAGCTGCTTAAGGACATGTTGACCTGAACTTTCAACTTCTCTTACCCAAAGCCTCGCTGAGCAGCCTTTTGATTACACCTTTCCCATCTCCAAGCTCCTCGACATCCTCTTCAAGCAGCTACCAGCGTCGCTGGCTTCGAAGTCAGACAACAAGTCTGGAAAATGGCATCATTCCAAGAAGGTGAGGCACAAGTTTCCTTTCACAGAAAGATTCTGGTGACGGCGGCTAACAGGACACTGTGCATACCAGTTGTCACTGGAAAAAGAGATCTAAACCAGTTCTCTGACTTGAGCCTAGCCTGAAAGTGTTCAAGTTAGCAGTTTTATGGAAAGAATAAATAAAAGCTAAAAATCCAATCACCTGGTCTGGAAGACACTGAGAAATACCTATGTGGTCGTGCTGTGTATGCAGTGGATTTGTTATTAATTTAAAATGAGTTACACTCTTGGCCCTCAGTAATACCAGAGAGGTCTTGAAAAATATGGGAACTTCAGGGTTATGAACATAACTCTTTCTCTGTACAACTAAAATTCCTAAGCTATATGGTCATGAATCTAATGTACATAGAGGTGGCATCAAGGTAATTTCTGCTTTCATTTTTGATGGATTTTAGAGCTTAGTGTAGTTTTATGCAAAATGTACATTTTTGATTGAAAGGTAGTTTCATCAGTGGCTTCCAGTCTCATCTTCCTACAATTCAGTACTTAAAAGAAAATTAAAATAGGTTTTACCTATAAACATTCACAAATAAATGGGTTGATTCAGTAAATTGAATAATTACCACTATATATAAGGATTTGTGAAACTGATTCACCAACATCCTTGCATTCAAGTAGCTTACAAACTAGTGTAGCTACTCTTAAATAAAGGTATGAGGATGTTAACTGATAAATGCCACAGAGAAGCATAAAATGTTCTGGGACTCGGGGCACCAAATGTGGAGTTTTCCATGGGAAGAGGTTGGTACTAAAAGGTCAAGCTAAGAAACGGGGGTCAAGGATTCTGTGGGTTGTACGTGTCTTCTGTAAGAGAGTATTACAGATGCATCAGTCCCTGGGGAGCTGCTTTCAGCGGTGGACTTGAGTGGAATAGTCAGGAGCTTGGAGTTGGGTGTGAGGACAAGTCCTAGCTCTGCCTCTGCTAGAGGTGCATGAGAGTGCTTATCCTGCATTCTCAGTGTCTCTCCTCATCTGCGGTATGACAGTTATGCCAGCCTCCTGGTGGTGTTGGGAGAGCTGAATGAGATACAGAAGTCACATGGGACCAGTCAAGATTTGGTCCATAAAATATAGCCCATGTGGTTTATTTCCTGTAGATGTTGCCATCACTGTTGTGGGCACAACACCTCTAGCAGGGGAAGGCGTCCGGCCATCCTTACCTCCATGACTGGAAGCCTTCTCTTGTGGACATCTTCGCTTTTCCAAAAATGTGTTTCCATGCCACCAGGTTTTATTCCAGAATTGAATAACATTCCACAACCCACTCCTCCCAAGTTCTTCAGAGCTCTAATTTGAATTGAGGTTTGCTGTCGGAAACAGTCCGTAGTGAATATACACCTCAAATAAGAGTGTTGGGCTTAAAAATGAAAAAACCAGAGTTCTTTGTTTAAAAAACTTAGGAGAACGTGTTAAAGATAGCAAAATATAAAGCATTTTGTTAAAATATTTTACTTTTAAAATGTAATAAGAATTCTAATAGCGAATGATAATAAGTTTATACTGTAATTGCAGGCATTTCTTACTGTTTCGCGTATAAAGTAGTACTAGTTAATGCAGTATCTGAATTCACCATAAAGTTTTTCTGACTCACTTTTCTGCAAATTCTGCGTTTGTTAGGTCATCAGAATTATACTCTTTGCAATTATACTCTTACTTTCAGTTGATATAATTGAAAACAGCTTTAGTCACTCCTAGCAAATGTAAAATGGCAACTAATTTTTTTTAATGTTATTTTTTGAAAAATCTTTCTGCTGATACAACAGTTACTGGAGCTTTGTAGGTTATGGCAACCGTGTAATAAGTTTCTGAAAAATTTCAAAATAAAAATTTGTTACATACAGATCAACTCAAAAGTTTTTCTAAGAAATATAATTCTTCACACAAGTCTATTTTGTATAAAACTGAATGTAATTTTAAATGTGAATGTTTATAGTGTTTCCCCTGACACTTCCTGTAAACTGTACTGTTCTTACACAAGAAAATTTTCCCCATTGGTTGTATGGTTGAAATGCTGATTTATCACTTCTGTGAATGGATCTTCAGTTATAAGGAAAAATTAATATGGGCTTCCTTAAAAAATTCTCCATCTGAAGCTTTGCATGAAAATAGTAGATTTATTACTGTCCAGTGCAACAATCTTTACATTTAATTTCTTTTTCTTTGCGTGGGAAGATTTGTTTTGCAATGTTACAGTGGTTTTCAAAACCAGAGATTATAAATGCCGTAGAATTCTAATAATCCCCTGATATGCTTTAGGGCAAAGTTCACTGTATACTTACCACTGAAGACTTGCTTTGGGGTAGTGGACTATCCTGGGGTTCAAGTCACAGAGTTTTATAATACATCAAATATCTGTGCACATGCCATAGGGACAGGTACTGGTGATAGATGCATGGTCTATCCATAGTCTGTCTATAGCCTCCTACCTCGGGCGCAGCCATACCCTCATCCTCCTTCTCATTGCCATGACCACGGCTGCCTCAGCTGCTGACACTGTCACAGCTACCTGTTGGGCCTAGATTCCATGCTTGCTGCCTTAGGGGCCTCATGGCACGCTGCACAGTGATGGCCAGGTTTGTCACTCAGTGTCCAGGCTGTGTGTCATCAGCTTGTGCCCATTGTGAGCTCTGTTGTCAGTGTCTTCCTTGCTCACATATATATCATTGTCCCATAAACTTCACTTCCAGAATAGAAGCTCAAGAACAAAATACCAAGAATTCAAGATGGCAACCACAGAACATTAAAATTAAGCCTGGGGCTCTTCTGCAAGTGAGGGTTAGTATGGGCAGAGATCATGTGCCCAGAAAGCTCGCCTTGAAATGTTTATATGAGCACTAAGAATGTTCCTTGGGGAGTGATACAGTTGTAAATTTTGGCAAGTATGTGGGTGGGAAATTTAGTTTTTATGATTGACAGGGGAACTGCCAGTGTGCTGGCCTCTAGCTCTGAGAGAAAAATTCATAGGCATCTTGTGCCCTTCCTAAGAGTTAAAGGAAGTCAGGGTGGCAATTCAGTTTTCCACAGTTGGTTCTGCAATGACCCTCCCACTGCCCCCCCCCCCCCATGCCTCACGTCCTCTGCCAGACTTGTGTAAGCTTCAGCACTTGGACAGGAGCTGACTTGATGATTGTGGCTAGTCCACATGCACCTCCTAAAGGGAAATGTCACCCCATACTGAGAGTGTTGCCTAGGTGGTGATGTATAATGTCCCAGAAAGACTTTTGACTTGACTTACTAAATCGAACCAGTTGTATGAAGTTGCTGACAGGGTGTTCTTTGACCCACCGGAACGGATCCAGTATAATTTACAGATTCAGCATAAGTTCAGAGCTTTCATAAAGGGTTAGATGAAGCAGCCCTGATATTAATTATAGATCACTGAGATGTACTTAAATATAACCTCAAAGCATGCACAGTGTGGGTAAGTGCTAGTTCATAAGTATCAAGAGCATTCTATTTCACCCTCTTAGAAAGGAAAGCTGAGGGTCCAGCGACCTGTGCATGGGTGTGGTTGCTCCAGCCATTCCTTGAGTGTGGTATGCCAACTGACACATTGCATCTGATGGCATGAACATCAGCAGATGGATCCAATGTGGGGGCCTGAGTTCCTGGTCGTCTCTAGTGTCCAGTGAGCCTGGATCAGAAGACAGAAGCTCTGGGTTTAACTCCAGCTTTGTCACTAACTTCCTGAAGCTGGTTGACTAGTTCCTCAGCATCAGTTTTCACAATTGCTAGATGGTCTGTATACCTTACCTGGTGGTTGGCTCATAAAGATGTGAAGTATTTCGGGGCAGACTTAGTATTTTTTTAAATTGAAATTAAAAAATCATCCTTTGTTGTGGAATCATTAAAAATACAATTACATGGCCTGATTTACTCCAGTTGTCATGCTCAATCTAAGACTACAGAATGAAACTCACTTGCTTTAGAAATCAGGAGCGGGAAGCCAGTAAGCTGTTACAGCTGTGGGAATTTTTCACAGATTCGGTAGGTGGCGCTATTTGCTGTGTTAAAGCAGAGTTGGTTACTGTTCACAGGCTAGCGGTGGTGGCAAGGCACACACCTGCGTGTGGCTATGTGTTTATTCCCGTTTGATTATTAAACACTACATTGGCAAAAACGAGTGGCTATATGTGGTCAAAAAAGGAGGGAAGTAGGTGATGCCAGTCTGAGAAGAAAGGGTTGCAAGAGAGGCTTGGTGTATATATAGAATTTCCTATGCGAAATAGAAATAAACTTGATGCAGGAAAACAAGCTTAGAGGACAGATACCTTGGAAAAGATTAACATTGTATGACTTAATAACATTTTAAGTGCCTCAACTCTTTTCTGAGGAGCAGATGATTAGGACCAGGTTTCTCAGAGAAGACTGTAACTAGCACCTTCAGGACAGTACCTGTAACACCACCCTGCCCGTGGTTTGTCTGTGGGTGAGAGCCGATTGAATTATCAGTGCTATCTGCATCTCTGGGATCCTGCATGACTTTGAGAGAAACAATAACATAGCCCTTTGTGGTTGGAACAAGATGTCTATCTCCTTTCCTTTAAAAATAAAACCACTTCCCTGACTACAAAACTGTTGATGTGTGTATGTTTTTTAAAAATGTGAATGTTTGAAATCACAGGAGCATTATATAGGCTGTGAGTAGGGCATTAAATAAAACGTTTAAGACCAAGAGTAGGAGGCTAATTGCCTTGAGTTCTGCCAAGTGTAAGCAATTGCTGTGTCGTAATTTGTAGTAAAGAAATTGAGGAAGCAGTACCCTCCCATATTTGGCAGAAACAATGAGGCAAATGGTGGATTAGTGAGAAGGGAAAATGTTTTGTATACCTACTCTGTGCCAGTCCAATGTGTTCATGTTATACAGTATATTCAGTTGCTTGCTTTGGTGTCTTTGTAGAAAAGTAGTTTTTACCTTCATTCTCATTTGTAGTAACTACAAGGTGGTTATGCTGTTTTTTGAGGATGAGAGACAAGGCTGGACCATATTTATATTCAGAATGTTTTTGTTTTATGATCCTCATCATTGAAGTAGAATCTCACAATAGAATCTTAAATTTTTTGAGAATTTGGCTCTAACAGAAAAGGTGTTTGTTTCTACTTGGGCAGGGGGTGAGGGGTGGGGTTGCTTAATCCATCTCCGGGGTTGATCTGAACATTTATAGAAGTACTGTTAGCTAGCGGTGCTAATTGCCCAGGACTGGTGTGCCAGTAAATACCCAAATGTGATGCCTCGGCCAAATAGGAGACCATTCGACCATTCATAGTATCATTTCTCTTGAATTCTTATCTCTTTGTATCTACAAACAAAACAAAGGGCCTGTGTTTTGAGCAGCAGATGTTTCACACCCCTTCTTATATGCCAGCAATCTCATGTAAAATAATCCAAGGAAAAAGGACAAAGACAGGCCTAATTTGGAAAAACTTTTAGTTTTCACGTGCATTTCTTTTCAACTTAGGATACTATTGTGTGACAAACTGGTATTTTCAGTTTTCATGCTTGTTTTCAGTAGTGAATGAATTAAATGTATAGAACTTTTAAGTTCAGACCCTGGGTTCTCTGCATTGGTTGAGTGTCATCCCCCGCTGTTAGAGTTTTATTTTCAGTGTGATTCAAGCAGGCAAGGCAACTTTTCAAACTTATTTTTTTCCTCTAGGTCAATTGATGAGACATTCAGCTTGGCTGAAGAAACCTGTAGTTCCAACCCAGCCATAGTTCGGAGGAAGAAAATTGCCATAAGCATCATCTTTTCCCTGTGTGAAAAAGAAGAAGCACAAAGGAATTTCCAAGACTTCTTTTTTTCTCATTTCCCCCTTTTTGAATCTCATATGAACAGGCTGAAATGTGCAATTGAAAAGGTAAAAAGAATAATTGAACATCAAATAGAGAAGCAATTATGGGCCTTTAAAAATGTTAGAATCTCTTTATGTGTCATATCACTTGAGAAGTTGTCATTTGCAGCAGTGGCAAATCCTTAGACATGTGGATGTTAGATATCAGATACTGCACCAGCAAAGGGGATCCTTCTTCCTGATGGTTTCAGTTGTCACTACCTTGAGGATTTTGATTTTAATACTGTATTTTAATAATAAAACCTGGTGGGTAGTGTAATGAAATGTCTTCTCAGAGAGAGATTAGACTTGTTTTCTCTTCCACGAAGGCCATGATCTCCTGTAGGAAGATAGCAGAATCAAGCCTCCGTGTCCAGTTTTATGTCAGCCGTCTGATGGAAGCTCTGGGAGAATTCAGGTAAATTGACAAAGTTTGGGGAATCCAACAGAGAGAATTTGAGTGCCAGGAGCAGCTGTGGGCATAAAGATACACAGAGACCATGACTTGAAAGAATTGTTACACTGGCAGTTACTACTCCCATTAACAGTCCCTTCCTTCAAAATGGAAACTGAGTCCAAATGCAGCAAGATCTCATTACCAATGCCTAACAGTCTTTGATGTGATTGTTTTAGGAGAATGAATGGAAAACGTGATAAGAGCCTTTTCATTATTTTACATCAATTCACAAAAGTCTTAAAGTAAGCACTATTAGCCCCCTTTTGCAGATGTGAGAGCATCAGGGATGCCTGTCCAAACCATAGATGGAGAGATGTTCATCTTTCTGATACACACACAGAATCAGAAAGATGTGTGTATCAGAAAGATGAACTTTTCATTTTCCCAGGGTACTCCTAAAATATACCAGTGCTCTCTCATAAGTGTCCTGGTCTGAACATTTAATTATGTGACCATTCTATGTGTCTGCATGTCAGTCCAAATGATGACCTCTGTAGTCAGGAGACTGGTTTTCTAGAGTCCTTGATAAATAGTTTCTCTAATACCTGACAATTCTAAGAGCTTAATTCTGTCAATTCGTGTAAAAACCTGGAATGTGGTTTTAGTGAGGAGCCATTTATCTACAGTTGACCTGTGAACAGTATGATGGATCCACTTATATGTGGGTTCTCCTGGAAAGAGACAGTGTAAACTTCCGGTGTCACTAAATACAGCTCAGCACTGTAATGTGTTTGAGCTTCCTTAGGGTTTTCCAAATAGCATTTTCCATTTTTTGTTCGCTTGTTTGCTGTATGGTGAGAATACAGTATACAATGCATATTGCATAAGAAGTGTTACTTGACTTCATCTATTACTGGTAAGCCTTCTGGAAGGCAGTAGGCAATTAGTTAGGTTTGGAGGGAGTCAAAAACTGTGTAGCATTTTCCAAATGTGGGACCGATTGGTGCTCCTAACACCTCAGTCCTCCTCCTTTTCCTCATGTTCTTCAAGGGTCAGCTGTAGTTTTTTCACCTGAAATGAAAAGAGTGATTTAGTGTAAGGAAAATTAAAACCAGCCCAAACTGGGACCATTGAATGACCTCTGGCCACATTTTCAGTATAGCACACCACTTTTATTTCCTTTGTCTCTTTACTGTGAATGGGTATATGTTCTGACATAAGACATTGCAAAACTGAAATGTTTTTAAAAGTGAGTATTTCATGTCAAGGGTTGGCATACCTTTTCTGTCACTGCTATTCAACTCTGCTATTATGAAAAGCAGTGGTAGACAATATCTAAATGAATGAGATTGTCTGTGCCCAATATAACTTTCCTTACAAAAATGGTGGCAGTCAAATTTGGCCTATTGGTAATAGTTTATATCTGTTTCATATACTGCATGAATCCCTTAATCCCCTAAGGACTATACAGATCCAGATTACTATTTTCTTCTTTAATCTTTCATACAAAGGTGCACCAAACTGATATTTGTGACAGTTTTGTGTATCTCTTCTTTCTCTTCTATAGAGGGACGATCTGGAACTTATATTCTGTTCCAAGGATAACTGAACCAATATGGCTTACCATGATGTCCAGCACTTTGGAAAAAACCCAGCTGTGCCAGCGCTTTCTCAAGGAATTCACACTTCTGATAGAACAGATCAATAAAAACCAGTAAGTTGCAACTTCGTGAAGCCTTGATGCTAATCCTACAACTCATGTATGTGCTTTGTAAGGTATGCCTCTTCCTGCATTGACTCATCTGGTTGTATTTTTTTCTACTTCTCCAAGGTTTTTTGCTGCCTTGCTGACTGCAGTGTTAACCTACCACCTGGCCTGGGTCCCAACTGTCATGCCTGTTGACCACCCTCCCGTTAAAGCCTTCTCTGAGAAACGGACTTCCCAGTCAGTGAACACACTGGCCAAAACACACCCTTACAATCCTCTCTGGGCGCAGCTAGGTTGGTGTCTAATTTGACTCTTCAGTGGTTACATGGAATGGAATAGGAAAAATGATAGAGTTGAAGTCAAGTAACACTGTAACTTCTCCACCTTTTAATTTTTTGCTGAAGTCGGAAACCTGGTCTTTCTCTTCACTGCTTTCTTATAAAGAGTCGATGGCATTTATTTCCCTGGGCTTTGTGCTCAGGTCTAGTATAGGAATCGAGGGCTTTGTCATAGTTGGTTGTAAAGGTTAGGTCTCTGTCTCTGTGTCTTCTGTCTATGCTGCTGTCTATGCAAGGAAGGCTTTACCTGAGGAAATGTTTAAATGGCATTTTCCATGGAAAGAAACACACACTCAGTGAGTTGGATACCAGGGTCACATATTTGGGTTCATGTGGGGAGGCAGTACAGTCCAGGACCTTTCCCTCGTTAGTATTTAGAGTGATAAAATAAAACTTACAGACATGCTTGGACTAAGTCCTATGCCAGATGCCAGGGACGGGGAGTTGAGTAACATGCTGCATGTCTCAGAAATAGAGAATGAACAGAGCAGATTGTATTCAGGTGATTTCATAACCCCAGCGTAATCCTCTGATGGGGATACCGGAGGCAGATAGCACAGTGGAGCCTGCACAGATCAAGTCACCTTTCTTCATCTGTTGGAGGAGCACATACTAGTTCACGGTTGATGCAGCAGTTATTTACCAGCACCCTTGTTATTTATGCTTTGATGAAAATATTAATGTTGGGGGGCTCTGAGAGACTGAGGGGGTGGGATTTTTCAAGGAAGGAAGGCTTATGTGAGAAAATGATAAAATGGCATTTTCCAGAAAAAGACATTCAGACGGAGGAGGAAAGGCACTCTAATCTTAGAAAACAGCTTGTTATAATAACAATGAAAGCTGATACTGTGAGCCAAGGACTGTTTGAAGTGCTTTTTAAGCATATTATTAGTTAGGTTCTTATTCTTGCCCTACTATTGTCCTCACTTTGTAGATAATAAAGATGCCTTGCCTTAGTGCTTAGTGCTCAGGGTCATGAGAGGTGGAAGAAAACACTATCCAGGGTTGGGGGAATAGTAGGTTAAGTGCAGTTAGATGAAAAACTCAATAATTTGTGGGTGTTAAACATGAATGTAGCACAACTGATTCGTATTGTGCTCAGAAAGAAACCTGGCCTGTCCAGCACACACTGGGCCATGGGGTTCTTCCTGGGGAAGCAGAGCTTAATTGTTCTTGCTTTAGAACGATAATGTATCTTTAAGTGGTGAAGGGAAGCCAGTTGGATGTTAAGGAAATGGTGTTTCATGCTGCCTGGGTCATCCATTTAAAACAATGCTAATTAAGCAGTGTGTATTTAATTAGATAAATGTATTTATAACTAGACATGCTTCTCATTTGAAATTTAACTAATTGAGATCCATTAATCCCGTGTGTTCAGCATCATAAGGCAAGGTCCCTTCCTGTGAGCTCAGAGTCTGTTTTCAAAGCAGATCATGTATTATTGAAAGTCTCCAGTCCTCCCCACCCCCCAAACTATCCTGTAGGGGCCTGGCTATTAGCTAGGGTAGTATGAGGAGGGGCTGAGGCCCGGGCTCTGTCATGTGATCGCTTTGTAAAGCCAAACATGAGGGATGGTTGAGTTTCCCCTTATGACAAAAAAAAAAATCAAGGGACTTCAATAATTTGACAAGGGAGACACTTTCAATGACTATTTGCATTAATATTTATCCAGCCACAGGAAAATAGAAATTGCTGGGAAAATACAATGATGCAGATGTAATTTTAATCCTGGTTCCTAAGTAATTGAAAAGATTCTATCTTGAATTCTTTCAAAGGCTTGTCTGAGAACTTGCCAGGAGAGCTATGGCTTCATGCCCATTTCTTTCTGACTTCTGAGCATGCCCAAGAAAGAGGAGAGAATCTGGGAGCAGCCAGTCCTTGAGCCCCCTCACCCCGTCAGCCTTGCTTTTCAGGAGGTTTCCCTATCTGCTTCACACCCACTCTCTGAGGGTTTTCCAAAGTGTGCATCACCCGCCCCTCAGAGGTTATGGAAGGCATATTAGAGTGAAAAGTGTCAAAGTGACACCTGTTTGTTCTATGATGTGTTTGTTTTAGAGGGTGTGAGGCTGCTGGGTGGTGTGTTTCTCTCACAGCATGGGCATAAAAAAATTGCAAGCCTCACTTCTCCCCTCATTGAAAGAGTTCCATGTCCATCTGTTTGACTTTACCTGAAGGACTTGTGGAAGCAAAAGTAGTTTTTCTCCTCAAAGAGAGTTTGAGATCATTGATTTGAATTAGTCTAAGTTAAAAAGTCTGAAATTTCTTCCATATTTTTCGCTCCAAAGTTTTATTGTGTTTTTCAGAATCCAGTGGGATTAGACTGCAAGGCAATGAAAAATGATAAGGATAAAATTCCCACCTGCTCAGAAATTTAACAGTTATGTTTAAATAACCCACAGACCAACAGTATTCCACTAAAAAGATTACATAATTGTTTGAAGTAACTGATAGAATAGAATACAATGACAATGTTTAGGACTAGGGAAATGCTGTTTAAGTGACATTTCACAGCAGGTATTCATTTATTAGAATGTAGTGATGAATGAGTGGTCTGTTATTTTTTTTTTCATTTGATTTCACATATATATATATATAGTTTACATCATTGTATTCCCTAGGGTTCTCTACCACCTTAATCTCTTGTGCCTTTCCTTCCCCCTATTTTAGGAGTGGTTCTTTAAAATACCTCAGTTTCTTCCTCTCCCTGCATGCCCCATCCCTCCCCTACCCCAGCCCCCCGAAATGCTCCTAAGCTCTCTTGGCTTCTCACCTCACCTCTCCTGTTTTCTCTCCCCACTCTTTCTAGGTTTTGTCTTCTCACTGCTTCCCTGGGTATTTTTGTTTATTTTCTCTTCCCATCTCTACCCCTTTTTCTTTTCCTAACCCTGTCTCTTGTTCTCATCCCTTTTCTCCAATTCTCTGCCATCTGACTCCACTCTTTCCATCTTTTCTCCTTTCTTCACTTTTCTTCTCAGTCCTCCTTCTCTGCTCCTCTGCTGTTCCCTCCCTCTGCTATCACCCCTCTGTCTCCTCTTCCCTAAGGACACCATTTACCCCCCAGCACCTGTCCTGCATGAATTCCTGCACTCTTGTCTTTGGCCTTTCCCATTCACTTGCAAACACTTTGTAACCTTTTTTTCTGTCACTCTCATATTTTCTCACTTTATATTTTAAATTGTAGTTAAAGCACAATGTTATCTTAATCATCTAAATGTAGTTCAGTGTTAAGTCTATTCATTCACATTATTGTGTAACCTCTGCCTCAGTTTGTAAAATTATACTCGGGAAATAAGGAATCTACTCTAAAATTAGTAACTTTATGAGTCCATGACTCAAAATCTCAAGTTTAAGATGCAGTAAATGTTTAATATCATAGGTCTTTTATTGTAATGGTGCATTACTTATGGAATCTGGCCCTGAAGTAACAGCACTGTTTCCATACACATCATGCTCATTATTTTATATACTTTAAATTATTATAAATTATTTTCTTATATATTTTATAGCCTTCCTTGTTTTTCTTTTTTCCACTTATATCTTAGTTATTAAAACATGCAATACCAAGAGTTTAAAAAATATTATTAAAAGGGAATATTATCATTCCAACTGGTCTTTTCTTTGTGTTGCTTTCATACCAGATTTTAATCTGTAGAACTTACTACTTTATTAATACTGAGACTGATTTGGCATGAATTTCTGAAATGACCATGACATCCTGCAGCTGTGAACAGCCGTAATTACAGAGAAGTAGCAGAAATTAAACTTTTAGTCAGGAAACTTTTCTCAAAAAGTACTTGTCCTAGCACTAGATTGTAACTCAGTTTTTCTGGGAGTTTTTGTTTGTTTGTTTTTTGTATTTGCAGATGAGTTTTCAGTCAGTTACAAAAGTCTCAAAAGAGAAGTGTCTATTAGTAATCTAGTCTTTTTATAGAAAGGATTGTTCACTGTCACTTCTTTCGTGCAGTAGCCTTCCATGGGGAATGCTTTCCAGACCAGGAACTTCCTCAGTGCTCCCAGGGGAGGTTCTTCTTATTGGATCTGATACCTTTGTCCTCGGTCGTAATCTATCAATTTAATTAGTTTTATCTTGTACATGTCAGTACAAATACCTTTCCTCCTTTCTCTTAATGCTTTCCTCAGATGGGTTCTTATTTATTACTCTTACCATGTGTCGCCTCTCCTTTATTTAGTAACTTTTCAAGTTTGGATTTGTTTCAACATTCTGATGATTCCCTTAATGGTTTCTGACTTGGAACTGGCTAGACAGATATATAAATGAGATAAATCCATGTAAAACATTTTGCCCTGTGCCTACTGATTTTTTGTTGAGATAGTATTGCTATTAAGATACTTTAGTATCAAAGTCATGTGAGGTTACTAAATGCAGCAATTTTTAGATGTTTGACAAATACTTTAATGAATTGTTTATACTGTTAGGTTTATCAACATATAAATGCCCTTCTTCCACCTTTAAGCTAAGTATTCATGGTTCATCAGCCAGTTTTTAATCAGATTGTTAAGCTATAACTTATGGGACATATTTTCCCCATGGAATTTTCACAAAAGCCATGTGAAGAAAATATTCAGATTTACTATTCTTAAGGAATTTTCTTCTTGTTGATCAAATTGATTCTGCTCGGCCCATGTATGTTTTTTGAGAGACTTCTAAGCTGGCCATCTCACTAAGTGTCTTGAATGTACGCACTGCACTTCTGTTTAGAGATTCCTATATTTGGATTTCACCTTCAAGGCCTGTTGTCCTGGAGTCTTTAGAAAAAATAAAATTAAAGTTTAAAACAGTATTCTGTTTCCATGGTATAGTATTTGATTTGGTCACATGTTTAGGACTCCCTGACTTTAGCCTTCCCTGGGTAGGTGGGAGCAGCTAGCCCAGCGAGATAACCTGGAAATATCACACAAGCACAGGGAGGGACTGGGTAACTAGCAGTGGATTCTGGCACTAGAGCAGTAGGCTGCAGCCTGGCCAGGCATTTCCAGGCAAACTTTGCACTCGAGAGACAAAACTTCAACAGTCATTACTAGGAATTTCCTCTTTGCTTCCATAAGGTAGGTGAAGAAGCCTTTCTAGTTTGGGGAACTGAGCCATTGGACTTCTTGTAAAGGCTAACAGATGTGTGGCCTGCTCACCCCAGAGGATTTTGTCTGTGTGTTTCCTTTGCTATGTAGGTGATCTTTATGGAGCCATCGGCTCTCCAGTGAGGCTGACTCGCACGGTGGTAGTGGGGAAGCAGAAGGATTTGGTCCAGCGCATACTTTATGTCCTGACCTACTTTCTCCGTTGCTCTGAGCTCCAAGAGAACCAGCTGACCTGGTGTGGGAATCACAGTGAAGGTGACCAAGTGTTGAATGGGAGCAAGATCACAACAGCCTTGGAGAGAGGAGAGGTGGAAGAGTCTGAGTATGTGGTGGTGACAGTGAGAAGTGAACCTGCTCTTCTTCCCCCCATCCTGCCACCCACCACTGCTGAGGGTAGGAGCCCTGGGCCTGAGGGCTTGGCTGGGATCCCAGAGAGCACTGACCTTAGGGACTTGTGTCCCAAACCTGACAGCGAAGGAAGCAAAAGGCCGGAGCAGAATTCTGAGACCTGCAGCCTGGGATTCCCAGAGCCAGCACTGTCCAGCTCTTGGAAGCATCAGGGGGCACTTGGTAAGGATGAAGAAAGGAGAGTGCCCCCTCAAGATGGCTCTCCAAGGTTCTCCAGCCGTGAAGTTCTGGAGGCAGGACTCAGGACTGGCCAACAAGCTGTCAGTGAGGAGGAGATGCCTAGAAAGTTACCAGAGCGGTCAGCAGCCCGGCCTTGCCCTGACAGACATTCCCGAGAGAAGGCTCCCTTAGAAAGGGTCACTTTCCAGATTGGAAGCTCCTTATCTCCAGAGTCTGACTTGGAAAACCGCACCCAAAAAATGGAGGAGCGGTTAAAGGCCTGTAGACAATGCCCAGAGTCGGCCAGCCCCATGGCTGAGTGCAGGGTGGCTGCGGCCGTGGCTTCGGACCAGCAGGTCTCTGGATGCTCCTTTGCACCTGGCTTCGGAAAGACTGTCCTTCGCCCACAGAGTCGGTTTCCGGAGAGGGAGGACAGTGAATTTGACAGGGGTTTTGCCGAGGAGAGAAGTATCAGACCTGAGGTTGCAGCGGATGCAGCGGGCCAGCCAGGCCCATCTGCTCCTGAAGACCTTGCGCCAGGAGTAGCGCGGTGCCCACTGCGGGCTGCCGGATGTTTGTATGTGCAGGATGCAGAAGGACCTTTGATGGTGCCTGTTCCACGCAGGGGTGTCCAGCAGGACTCTGACTTCGCGGAGGTTGCACATGTTCCCTGTGGGGACACCAATAGAAAGGCCAACCGCAGGGCTGAAGGGGACATCCCCAGAAACGAGAGCTCGGACAGCGCTCTTGGTGACAGTGATGACGAGGCTTGCGCGTCAGCCTCGCTGCTCACAGGTGCTGGCAACCGTGCGGAAGGGACTGCAGAAGTGGAACTGCCCCTGCCAAGGTAGGCACTCTGGGAAAGCGGGGAATAGAGCCCAGTGCTGGCCCCTGTCACCTGACCCCCGTGATCACAGTAGGAACTGCTGGCTGTCTTACACCTAATTTTTGTAGGGTTTTTGTTGGGGGCCGCAGATATTAGCAGTGCCATCAAAGCCTCACTGACTGTACCCAGGCCTCCATTTCTTCAAGGATGGTCTCTACCCAATGCAGCTGAGCTCTCAGAAGGAGGAAGCAGACGAGGGGGTGCCTCCTGTTCCTGTTGTGACACTGGGGGATGCTGAGGGAGAGGGGGAGTAGGGAGTTTACCCTTCTGTCATCTTTATGGGCCTTGCTAGCGGCAGATGCCTTGCCTGGGAGGTGGTGGATTACACTCCCAAGTGGCCTCCATCCTGCCCATACAGCCCTTCTGAGGGGTTGGGAAACAACACCTCTTAACACTCCATCAGGTCGATTATTTGGGTTGTGGTGACTGGAAGCAGTAATTAGAGGTCTCCTCTGCTCTTCCCACTGTGGCGGCAGTGTCCCGTGCAGATGTGTTGCGTTCCTAAAGCCAGACTCTTGGCCAGCTCTTTGCGCAGGCTGCCTGGCGGGGGGTTCAAGATGAGCGACAAGGACAGTCTCATAACCAGCCCTCAGAATATTGCTGCTGTGCTTTCCTGCCCTCTCGCTTGAAAGTCAAACTCCCTTTTCTCTGCCAGCCCTCCTCCCTTCCACTTACCACAAGATCAGTGAACAGGACCACCCTGAATCTATATTTCTCTTGGCGATGCTGTCCTGGTTTCAGCGCCAGAAGGGAGCCTGTTAATGGTACCTTCTAACTGGCCACTGTTGTTTTAGGTCTCAAAGCATCAGCAACCCAAACGTGAGAAACTTTGGCCGCTCACTCCTGGCAGGTTATTGCCCCACGTACATGCCTGACCTGGTGCTTCACGGGACCAGCAACGACGAGAAGCTGAAGCAGTGCCTGGCGGCCGATCTAGTCCACACCGTGCATGTAAGTGATCCCAGCCCCAGCCGGACCGGGTGTCTTGGCCGGCCACAGGTGTTTCTACTGAAGAGAAAGTAATTAAGGCATTGTTTCCAGAGATGCAGCAGGGTTACCAGAACTACGGGGTAACTGAAGCACCCAGGGATGAGCAGCAGCTGGGAGCTGTGGATCGCTGCGCCTAAGGGTGTCCTCCGGGAGAATAGTGGCACCAGAGCTGTGCAGAGTTGGACATGGACAAGGTGCTCCTGGCTACCAGAGCAGTGAGGAGGGTGGGGGTAGCTCTTTCATTTCTCTCCACGCCCTGGGCTATTCTGGTTCCTTGCATTGTCTAAGCCCAGCTGGAAGCCAGAGAGCAAGGTTATCGCTGATGCAGACGCAGTCCTTCCATGTCTGCAGAGGTCAGCCTCCTGGGGGCTGAACTGGACAGTGAAGGACAAAGAAGGGATGGGGTGGGGGTGAGGGCAGTAGGCTGAGCAAACAGAATAAACAGCACAGATGGTGACAATTATACGCCGTCACGGGGAGGACCTATGAGATGTCACATATGGTTTGCTTTTTATCCGATCCTTACTAGTCCCTAAAAGTAATTTATTTGAACTGATTTGTCATTAAGTTCACTTTGATGGTTGCATGAGGCTGACTGTATAAAGATTAACAAGTCTTACTGGAAAATTGCCTCGTGGCTGCTGCTAAGTGCCTTTCTGCTATCTGCAGCGTGACAGAAACTGAGCAGTTAAGGAAACAGTGTCAATCTGATGGACCTGTTTTTAATTGAGCTGCTTTTGGGCAGATGTACAAAAATAGATGCTTTGCATTGGAAGCACATTCTATCTTGTGCAATAGGGAAGGTCCTCATCACATGAAGAAAATTGGAATTTGGCTTGTGACCTACCTCCTTGCCCAACAAGTATTTTTTGAGAGGTTGCTATGATGTTATCTTTGGCCTTGAGCATCTCCTCTGTAAAGACTAAACACACCTTAGACACAGGCTAAACAGACTGAAGATATTTGTGAGAAAGGAAGGGAAAAACTCAGTAGTGAAACAAATGTCCACATGAGCCCCTGAAGGGGGAGGGATAACGGAAGAGGATGTCCACCTAGTGCACGCATTGTACCCAGAGCCCCCGACCCTACCCTGCTTTGTACCACCTCCCACTAGGATGTTCCAGCTATAAAGGTGGTTTTGTGTCTGGAAGGAATGTTGTAATGTTCTCTTTGCACGTGGCAGTGAACACTGATACTCTTTCCAGACTGTGGAGTCCATAGATTGGCAACCTTGGGTTAAGAACAATGTCTTTGCGTGATGTTGCCTTTTAGGTGCTCTTGACGCCTCATGTTTTAGAGACTTGCATGTATCTGGTGGCCATGGGTAGCAGTAAGCTGGAACTTCGAGGCCCCCCTTCCCTTTTCCAACAGCACTACATCTTTATACCCAGATGCCTAACTGGTGGGGCTTTTCCCTTCTACTTTGCTGTTGATCGATCCATAAGACATTGGTGTTGTTCCCAGGACCTACTGCCGGGAGCTTGCTTTTCTTTTTCTTTTTCTTTTTAATTTATATATGTATACATATACATATATATGTATATTTCACATCATTGTAATCCCTGGGGGTCACCCACCACCTCTCCTTCCTGGCTGGTTCCCCTCCACCCCAGCTGGTTTCCTCCCACCCCAGTTGTGTACTTTCGTTTGGTTGTCCATATATTAGTGAAAATATTTGTTTTTTTATCTTTTTCCTTCTGATTTGTTTCTGACAATATTTCTTCTAGGTACGTCCACGTTACCATAAAATCATCAAATTTACTGTTTTTAATTGATGCGTAATATTCCATTGTGTATATATACCACATCTTTTCATCCAGTCATCTGTCTTGGGGAATTTGGGTTGTTTCCGTGTCCCTGCAATTATAAATAGAGCTGCAGTAAACATCCAGGACAGGTGTCCCTTTGTACAACATTGAGGTCTCTTTTGGATAGATTCCCAGAAGAGCAATTGCTGGGTCAAATGGTAGTTCCATTTTCATTAGTTTGAGGTCCTCCACACTGCTCTCCATAGTGGCTGAACCAGTTTACATTTCCATCAGCGATTTAAGAGTGTTCCTTTCTCTCCACATCCACCCCACTTGTTGTTGCCTGTCTTTTGGATGTGGGCCATTCTTACTGGTGTAAGGTGGTATCTCATTGTGGTTTTGATTTGCATTTCCCTGATTGCTAGTGACATTGAGCAGTTTTTCATGTGCCTCTTGACCATTTGTATTTCCTCTTTGGAGAAGCGTCTTTTTAGTTCTTCTCCCCATTTTTTAATGGGATTTTTTCTTTATTTTTGTTAAGTTGTGTGAATTCTTTGTGGATCTTTGTTATCAGACTCTTATCACTTGTATGTAGAGCAAAGATTTTTTCCCACTCGGTTGGGTTTCTTTTTGTTTTCTCTGTTGTCTCTCTTGCTGTACAGGTTTTTAGTTTTATAAAGTCCCATCTGTTTAGGTTTTCCTTCATTTTTTTACCTATTACTTTTTTTTTACCTATTACTTATTTTTTTACCTGTGTCCAGAAATGGATTTCTGAATTGTAGCTCATGGAGGGTTTTGCCCAGGTTTTCTTCTATATATATTATGGTTTCTGGTCTTACATTCGCATTTTTTATCCATTTTGAGTTGGTTTTTTACTACAAAGCCATAATAATTAAAACAGCTTGGTTCTGGTACAAAAACAGACAATCAGACCAATGGAACAGAATTGAGTGCCCTGAAATAAAACCACATGTATATAGTCAACTAATCTTTGACAAAGGATTGAGAAACTTCCACTGGAACAAGGACAGCCTCTTCAATAAATAGTACTGGGAAAACTGGGCCAAGACATGCAAAAAAATGAACCAAGAAACTTCCTTAACACCTTTTACAAAAACCGACTCAAAAATAGAGCTCACTTTTCTGACAGAGATGCAAAGAACCTGCTTGTGAACTTGTGGGATGACATGAATCTCACCAGCTGGGGGTGATGAATTAACCAGATTCCCTCACTAACTACCGTAGAAATGTACTCCACTGAGCAAGAACTCCCTTTGAACTTAACTGAAAAACCATTCATGAAATTTTTTAATGTTTTCAATAGGCGAACAAGTTCCAATTTTTGTATATGAGGTTTTCTTGATTATGGACCATTAGCTCCATAATTCTTAAGTTTGAAAAAAACAAAGCCATGATTTCCCAATTTGTACTTTTGCAGGTTTTTCATATATCACTTTTCCTTCCTTTCAGAAGTAGTGTTTTCACAGTAGTTTTTCTCATTTCTTTAGACTAGGCAAGTGCCCTGAGATCGAAAGTTATTAAGCATAATGACCTATATTGTGTCAAATTGTGGGTACATCCAAAGTGCAGCCATGCATGAGTGTTAATAGGAAATTACTACGGGTTCATAGAAATATCTTCAGACATTTAATGCATTCAGAATGTATCCAATTAACATTAGTGGATTTCTAATTTCACTTGACACATTCATCATCATGAATTTCGCTTTTGAAGTTGTGTTCCATTTAGGCTGCCTCTCAGACTGGGGCTCAACTATAGTCTGTGGCAGTGTTTAAATAAAAACAGCCTGACTTTCAACTGCCATTTACAAATATTTGTTGAAAAATAAATTAGGAGGGTATTTTTTAACATTATATTAAATTTACTACTCCACAAGCTTACTAATTATTTAAATTTTGAGTATGTTGCCAGAGAAGGAAGCTGAGATCCAAGAACATGCCAGAGTGAGAGCTGAAACAGTGTCTTGTTGAAGAAAAGTTTGGGATAAACTGCTTTTTCATAACTTGCTCTCAAAATCTCAAAAACCTATTCTTTTGGCTGTTCCTCATTTTCGTGCTAGATGTCACTGGGCTTTGACATTCATAATTGTTTTTAGAAAAGGATTTTAGTAACTATTTAATAAAAGCAATTGATTTAAGTTATTGATCTATTTTCCATCTCTATATGTGATTAGATTGTAAAAATCATATTATGTAAATGTGCACTTTTATAGCCTGGGTGGACTAACTTGTGGAGTGTCTTTTCCCATTGAGGGATTATGTTCTAGAAAACCCAGTAGAAAGACTTTTCTTTTCCTTATCCCGTCTCTTATGAAAAAAAGATGTTCAACTTCATTTATTTCCATTTTTGTTACTGGCTGTCACATGTTAATATTCTAAAGTCCTTTAAATATTTAAACATATGTTCTTATTTAATCCATATACCACCTCTTCTTAGTCATTTGAACTGTTTCTCTGCCTTCTAGCATATAGATTATACAGCTGCCTTAAATTAGGCTAAAGAAATATTCAGTTTCATTTTTTTCCCTGCCACATCTAAATGTGCATTCTTTCCTCTGTTTCTCTTTCGAATTTAAATGGTAAAATGGGAGAGGGAGACACACACATTCCTTCTGTCATAGTGGTTCTTAGATCACTTTTTCTCTCTTCTTTTTCTGAGTTTAATGTAAGTTGTCTGCCTGTGAATTCTACCAACCAGGGCAACATCAGGGTATTGCAGGTGGGGCAGTGGAGAATGGTGCTGGAGCGCCAACAACATTGATGGTTCAGAGTCAAGCTCTACTCTTAGCACCCATTTGCTAATAGTACTCAGTAAATCAATTGGCATCACTAAGCCCGAGAAAAATACACTTACAGGGATAGATGAAATGCAGTTCAGTGGTTAAGGGTTTGGCTTCTAAAGAGACAAACCTGAGTTTGAATTGTGGCTGATTGCTTAGTGGTTTTGTGGCCGTGGGTAAGTTTCTGTAGCTTTTTTGGTAAGCATCCATCTCATTTTCTGTCAACTGAACAGTACTTGTAGGTCTGATTTGAGGACTGAAATAATATATACCAGACTAGTCTAGCATGGTGGGTGGGTGGCATATCACTCAATGCCTGATAAATGTTAGCTATGAAATTCATGTACATGAATGTGCCTGATAAACAAGTTTCCCCAAAGATGCCTATTGGAGATGAGGGGACGGCACCCATCCATACGTTCATTCAGCACTGAAAGCGTCTGCTTTCCCTTTGTCTGTGATATTGCAAGAGAAGGCTGGGCAATTCTATCTGTTGGGTAGGGCCTCAAGACTAAAATTAAAATTGGTGTCTCACTTCAATGTATTTTTTAAAGAAAAAAACTATGTTCCAGGACTGCAGGCATTTTACTGAATAATCTAGAAAATGAAGTAACAGTTGGAGGATATAGCAGCCTCTTTCATTTAATTTTAAGGGTAACAACAGATTGACTCCAGAAATACCATGTAGAAATCAGCAGCACAGATAAGGAACTTGCTAAAGCCTGACTGCAATGTATGCCCATGCATAGTTAATTGAGCCATGTGCTGTAATCTGCCAGGAAGACTACAAAAGAACAACAAGTCGCATCAAATGATAAATCATTACCTAAGGAAATATCTATGTAGCACAGGTCTGCTACTTTAGCACCTCTTGTGTTGCTTGTATTTCCCCATGTTATGGGAGAAGAGGAACCTCCTTGGACACACATGTATCTGTGGACACACATGGTTGCACATGGATAATCATGTTCACTGGGTTATGATGTGAAAACCTACTTCATAATGTGGATAGTGGTTAAAAAAGAGAAAAAAGGAATTGCAAAAATATTGGTCTCCAGTCTGAAATCTTCATGATTCTTTCCTCTTTTTAGCTATGGCTAGACTCCTATTTCAGTTCCCTTAACCTTTTTCTTTTTTTCAAACAACCACATAAATGCTTTTATGATTCCTCCCATGAATGCTTTACAGTCTCCACAGATACAGATAAAGTCACTACAGGATCTGCCCCTTCTGCTGTCCGGTCTCAAGCTCACTGTCTGCCAGCACCCACATTGGCCTTTGCAGCCCCCTGACTTTTTTCTCTTCTTGCGTTCACTGTTTGCTTGAGGTCTTTCTTGCCTCATACAGGCCATGTCTTACAAGTCTATATTGGGTTTTTGGTGTGTTTTTTTGGCATAATCCAAGGAACAGTAAATCGTGCCAAAGCCAGTTGTCTTGCCACCTCCAAAATGGGTTTCGAATCCAGATACAAAGATAACATGAGAGTTTGTCTTGTACATTTTAGCTAGTTTCCCTGAATTTCCATCCTAGAGCCTATTGCCTTCCCAGGGTAAAGACCTCTATGACCTTTTGTTTTGGCTGAAGTCTGAAGTTATTGTTGTTTTTTTTTTAAATAATTTATTTATATATGAATTCCACAACTCTGATCTCTGGGGTTCACCCCCCCCCCTCCATGACTGTTCCCACCCTGTCCCATTCTTCCCCCCTACCCCCAGGTTGTGTACTTCAGTTTGGTTTTTGGATTGCTTTGACTTTTCTTCATGGATTTTTGTTTATCTTTCCCATGTTATTGTGTCATTCGTAAGGCTATGGATCCTCAGGAAGCCAGGAGGATGACAGGGTCAGCCCCCTTACCATTAGCTAGTGTCCTGTTTTTCCTTAGTCCAGCCACCTTGCACAGCACCATGAAGGGCTCTTTCTAAAACATGAATGTGATCATCCGCTCTTCACCTCTGGTAGTTTCTCTTTTTTCTTAGAGAGTGAAATAACTCTGTAACTGAAATGTTCCTTTAATGTTTCAGGCATGAGAGCACTCATGTCCACACACTTGAATGTGCACACACTCCACCTTTTATGCCCAATAGACTTCCTTGCCATTCTCTAATGGGCCGCCTTATCTCACACCTCTTCACCTGTGTGCTGTCAAGTCCTTTACCTGAGGTTCCACTGAACAAAATTGTATAAATGTTAAAAACTCAACTCAAATGTCATCTCTTTTTTAAACCTTCCCAGGCAATCCCAGAGTGAAGTTAGTTATTCTCACTGCCAGGTTCCCAGCACATCACACCATGCCTCTCCTCTGTTTCCAGCATCTCTTTATCCTACTGGGACTGAGGGACTTAGAAGCAGAAAAGGGGGACTTGGGCTCTTTGGTATCCCCAGCCCAAGCCCACTGCCTGCTGCATAGAACATTCGGTGATTTTAGTTTACTATTCCCCTATAAAATTAAGTTTAAGGACATGTGTATTTATTACCACAGTAAAATATGATGATTAATGTGTCTCTCTACCCTGAAGTTAAGAGAAATAGCAGATGGTCTCTTTAGAAAATAAAGGGAAAGAGTAATGTGTTTTAGACATGATGCCTATGGTTCTTTGTGTGAATTTTTTTTTCAAACTTAAAGGGAACAAAAGCTTATTATAGGTCTCTCAGACTTCATTTTTATTTTGTAAAATTAGGCATATGTCTCATTTTGATGTTTTTTCCATTTTTTTCTCACCGTCTACAAAATATTTGGACATCCACAGCATTCTCTGCAAAAAAAAAAGCTATCAACCCTGTCACATTTTTATTTTGCAATCATGCACATCCTCATAATACTATCTCTTTGACCTTGAGCATCTCTGCTCACCTTCAAGCTATGTCATCAAGTGACCATTAAACAGTTCCAAGGTTGCACATTGCATCTGCAAGGTCACGGGCTAAACTTGGGTGTCAGATCTAGTGACCTGGTGATCACAGCTCTGGGCACAAACCCCCCAAAGTCAGATGTTTCCACTTGACCTCTCCCTCTTTTCCCTTAGCCCCCAGCCTTCTCTATCTTTTTGGTGTGTTTGGTCTCCCCAGAGACCCCACCCGGAGTACCTTCCAACATCCACGCCATCATAAATGTCCGTCCTCTTCTCCACCTTGTTACAACTCTTAAGCCTTTAGCCTATGACCCTGAATCTGTGTCTAAAAGACAAAACTTCTGATAAACAGAGTTATAAGATCATATAATTCTTACCCCTTTTGGTATGTTCATATGTTAATAGTCTCTGATGAATTAGAATTCTCTGGTGGTGATATTTCTGGTGGCTTGACTGACATGTTTGAACAACATTGGGACAGGGAACTGGAGTTGGTTTTGGGGAGGAAGAAGGGAGTCAAATCTGGATATTTACTTACCTGCTGGGAAGTACTTACTTAGTATTTATTGTGTCCCAGGTGCCATGTTTACAGCTATAGTTACATATAAGACGAGGAGGGATGGAACTGAAGGGGACTGTGCTTCATGAAATTAGTCAGATAAAGACAAGCCTGCATGAACTTATCTGTGGAATCTAAAAAAAAAAAAGAAAACTATCTATTTAAGAAAGCAAACCAAAAGTCAGAAAGAAAAAAAATCAGGCTTGTGGTTACCACACTGGAAGGGAACCGGGGGAGATTTGGAGGAAGGTACCTAAAAGGTACAAGCGTCTGATTATAAGATAAGTACTAGGGATCTAATTTAACCCTGCAGTGTGGTAGATAGGTGGCTAGGAGAGTAAATTCTAAGAGTTCTCATTATAAGGAGAACATTTGTGTTCTCCTTTTTCCCTTTCTCTGTCGTATCTGTATGAGAAGATGGGTGTTAGCTGGAACTATTGTGCTACTCATTTCACAACACATGTAAATCCAGCCATTGTGTGGTATCCCTTAAGCTTATGCAGTGATGTCTGTCAATTATTTAACAATAAAACTGAAAAAAAGTAAAAGCAAAAAGTGTTGGGAGGATTCTATCAGCATATTCAACTGAACTGATGCAGACATGCCTCCTCTAAAACAATGGTAATATTACCAATCCCCACCCCAGTTCCATTATAATGTGTACTAAAATCATCTTGTGCCATAAATAAATAGAAATCAAAGCGAAAAACTTAAATGTGGGCTGATATAACAGTGGCCCTCTGTGATTTCAGTCTCATTACATGTCCTAGAACTGCAAGCCGAGTTTCTAAGGTCCAACATAGACAAGATCTGTGCATGTGCACACACCTAAGATGGGGAGCTGGAATGAGCCTCTTGCCCAAAACATAGAGCTTCAAAGAGCTACCCCTCTGTGAAAAGGCAGCTAGAAGTCTCCAACTACAAATAAGCAAAGCAGCAAGTTAAAAACTCAAATCAGGGGGAAAATGAAGTCACTCCTGAGATATCAAAATTCCCAGTGTGTGTTCTGAGTGGATTTGGAGTTTAGGTTGATTCTAATCAAGTGACTTGAGAATCCCTGCCCAAGAAACTAGTGTAATACCCAGAACTTGGAAACCACTAGGACTCTGGTGGAAAGCAGCACAGTAGACGTTTTCACAGACTCAGGCTTATAAGACACAGGCAGCTTCTCTTCCCATTGTCTATCATTTTAAAATGCTCACATCTTTATGACTGATATTGAACATAAATCAGAACATCTCCAGCAAGATGGAAATGGCATATCACACACAAGGAGGTGGAATGAACAACTATCAACAGGAGAATTAGCATCCCTATGGTTATCTGCAATAACTGTTCAGTCACTTTGTAGAATAGTTACAGTGCTAAAAAGAGGCTTTAGAACCCTGGGAGGGGGGGAGGGGAGAAGGTGTAGTGACAAGTTATTATTTAGATTTGTAAATGCTAAAAAGAGCTGAAATGGACAAATAAGGTCATCGCTACTGGAAATCATGAGCTAGGTTACAGAGGAACAGATTAAATATAGATAAATATAAATTTGTGAGTTGGAGCCTAGATTTGAGATTACCTATCTGAATATAGCACTAAACAGAAATATATGCTAAAATATGAAATAGGCTGTGGCTGGATCAAGACAATTTAGGGCATGTTGAGAAGACAAAAGGCAGAGAAAAGGAGGGAGAAAAGCATTTGAGAAAGACTCACTGTGGTTTTTCAGATCAGATAAGCACACCAACTCCCAAGTAGGGTGAACACAGACTCACTTCCCTATCAGATAGGACATCACAAAAAGTCTTGTGAACCCCCAGAGGGGAGACTTGGCACCTGTTCTCAAGGAGTTTGAAATCTGACAGGAAATACACAGAAATAAATTAGTAGTAAAAAAACACTGTCAAGCCTACTGCAGTGGGGGTCATAGGCTAGGTGTGGACTTCCTGGGGTTAAAGGTTAAGCTGGGCTCAGAGGGAATGAGCAAAGAAGTGGGACAGTGTGTCTCAGGGAACTGAAGTCTTCTGGCTGATAAGGTTGATGAGTGTCATCTTTGCCTATTTGCCACACAGCGTGCACAGTCTGTCCTGTGTCTTGTAAAGTCATATGGTCAGCATTTGGTTAAGGACCTCTTTCTGGGTGATTTCTGACTGGAGGGAGTGCTCAAGGGGGAAGGGCAACCAGGTTTCTTTCTCAGGGTTGTGAGGCTGAGGGTTTATGTTAATTATTTTTTAAAGAACTGGTCAATCTCCTCATATCTGAGGTCCTTGTATGTGGTTCTCAGTCACCCAGAAATGGGTCAAATTGGCCTCAGACTGTCTTCCATGACTTTAATCTTCAGTTCTAAGAAGGCGGGAGTGGATGTGATTATGTAGGTGGGTCTTCACCCCTACTGAGGAAAAGATTAAAAATGGCTATCTAAGGAGGATTAAATGCAGGGCTGAGAAGGTGAACTTCACTGTGTAAATCACCCTGTTTTCCTAGCTTCACAGATTAAGGGCTGTATATGAAACTGTGTGAGGAATAATATTCAGTCATGACTCTAACAGTGAGAAATCTTTGTGAGAAAGGATTTTTTGTCATGCAGCATCCTCTTATTTATGCTCGGTTTAGGTTATAAAATGTACCAGAATTATCCCCTCTATGATGATTAACAAATGGACTCAGAAATGAAGCCAAATCTATGTTTTATTATCTAGAATATTTCCAATAAAAATAAGACAGGGTGGTGCCTTTAGTTACCTGAAGCATAAATCGCCTACTCCCTTTGTTTTTGAAAGAGGCTGCCCAGGGACTCATAATTAAACTCTAATGTCTAAATCCACACTGTTGAAACTCTTGTGTAGATTTGGAGGTGGTAAGGAGGCCAGAAGTCTGATTGTACTCCTGCTATCTGTGATATACGTGTGACCTACATGTCTTTGAAGACTGATTAAAGGTCAGTGTAGGATACCTGTTGAGTAATGCCCGTAATGTAAAGAAGGGGAATTTTTTTCTTTTTCTTTTTTTTTTTAAATGGGGTATTTTCTTAACAAAGTGGTCATGGAGGCAGCTATATTTCCTTCTGCTGCTGTTAGCTTGAGCATGCCATTCACACTTCCTATGGTCTCTGCAATTTCCACCCCAATGAGTTCATAACACAGAGGGCTTGGCAGATTCATTTAGCTAAAAGTTGAAAACATGGAATGAATACCTAGCTTCTTTTCCTGACATATGAAGATATTTAATAAGCTCCTGTATTTTCTTTATTAGTGTTCTTATCCACAGTTCCTGTCTGTGTTTCCAGCCAACCTTTAGGAAAAATGGCATGAAGAACTAATAAGTTGTTTTAGGAAGTATAAGAATGGTATTTTCCTAGTCTTAAGTTAAAAATCGGTAGTCACGTGAAATATTAGTCATTTAAGGAAAAAGAAGAAATGTGTTAGTAATTGTGCAGATGATTTAAGAGGAACTTGACTGAATCCAAAAATAGAGAGATCCGAGTAAAGAATTGTTCAACATAGTCAATATATATTAGATACTAAACACAAAGCTAGCATTTTATTAAGCTCATTTCAGAAACTTAACAAAACAGTAGAAAAATAAAATGTGACTTCTCTCCTTGAGTTCAACTTATTGAAACTTACTGCATGTAGACAGAAAGATATGAAACTGAGAACAAAACAGAGGCGTGGTTAAATGCCAAAATGTGCATAGTAAATGCTCTCAAAGGTAAGAGGAAACGCAATGAGTGTAGGTGGTCTTGTTGGGAATGGGAGGTAGAACTCAGGCTGGGTACTTGAAGGCTTATAAAATTTAAAAGGCAACCAGCATCCAAATTAGCGGTTACTTGAGAAAAGAGTGTGATGGGTGTGACTAAATTAGGTAAAAGGGGTCAGTTGTATGGTGAAGAATAGATAGGTGTTGATTAAAATGATACATACCTGAAAGTAACATACTGCAATGTTACGTTAATAAAAACTTATTTAAAATAAAACCAAAAGAAAAAAATTACGTATTAGAGATTCTTAGAGCCCTGAAAAGAGCATCAGTATGGGTGAAGTTGAGTGCAGGCTGTGAAGAGCTTTAAATATGGGAAAAGATAAGTTTGAACTTGAGTGTTGGGTGATACCTGCTGGGGTAGGATTTTGAGTTGATGAGGGAATTGATATGTTGTTTTAGGACGCTTTGAGGGTTAAGGTGAAGTGTATCAGCCAGACAAAACCTGTTCACAGTCTCATTCTTTATGAGCTCTGGGTTTGAGGTTTGAGTTGACATGACTAATACAGAAGAGAGCCTGGTGTAAGAAAAAAATGAATGTTTGAATACCTGTAAACATTAGGCATTTGGCTGCATGTTTTACACCCATTTTACTCAGAGAATACCTCTGGATTAAACCTCACCAACCACATCTCCCAGAAGCTACGTGCATTAAGAATGACCAGATTTTACAGTTGTAGAAACTGGGGTCTAGATGAATGTTAGAGACCAATCTGATTTTAGTCCTTGCTGTTATCTTATCATTGCCCTTTGCTGAAATAACTGAACCACAGGTCTTCTGATTACCAAACCTCACAGACATTTCCCATTCCTGGAAGTTTTAGGTAAGCAGAACTCTGGTTTGTGCAAATCAAGGCAGCATTCTTTATGTACTCAGAGATCTGACCTAGAACCTTGGAAATGAAATGTCCTCAACATCTAACACTCCCAGGAAACAGACCCACAAATCCTTAGCAGCTATGAATTAACCATATATATTATTAATTCAGCCAGTTCTCATAGCCAAAGAATATTTGAGAACCCTTTAAAGTTCTACAAAGCAAAGCAGTTCATATGTTAATTTTTCTTGAGACATCTTCACAGGAAAGTAGTTTGGTTAAATGAAGATTGGCAAGGTAAAGCAAAATGAAGATTATTGTCACTTTCTCATAGACTAGAACAGAGCAGAAATGAAAAAGGCACATTGCCATTTTCTCTTTCCTCTAGCCATCCACCCTAACCATCACCTACAGCTGTCTGTGATCTCTAGTGTTCTTTAATCCTCTAGCTTCCCTTGGTTTCTGAGTTGCCTAGTTAAATTTTCTCAGGAGACGTGGCAACTGCTGGCAGCAACCTGGAAGAGGTGGCAGAAAAGCACACGCACCTGCTCTGAGAGCTGGTAGCTCTGTGGTGCTGTGTGGACAGAGTGCAGACATTGGCTCAGTGGGAAAGACAATGACAGGGAAGCATTTGGGAATTCGCAGACTATGGAGAAAGCAGAAACATCACCAACTCACTCTGATAGAATTTGACCAACTTTACTTTGAAACTCATTCACTTAGCTTGAGAGTGAAAAGGAAAATTGATATATAATAAATTGATATATAATACCTACAAGGTTCACAGTTTTCAACCCAAGCAAGCATTGCTTTAAGTCGAAGTGACTATTTTGATATGAATATTTTCTTCAGATTTTCTTTCACAACTCCCAAACATCAGAAGATGTGAGACAGTAACAGTTGGGAGAACTTAGGTGAGGTAAATACATGGTATAGTTCTTTTGCTTGTTTTTCCAATGATATATGGTCAAAATAACAAATTCCTTAAAAAAGATAGTTTAACCTTAGGGAAAGGAATCTTATTAAATTATTTGACTTGCCAAGCTGAGTTATCCATGCTGTGTCTCCCTTCCTAAGATCAGTAGGAGGCCAGTGTCAGCCTCTGTGCCACACAGGTTCCTCTGGCCCATATGCAACCGGCACTCATCTGCCTATTTCCTTCTCTAGTCCCCTGTCTAAACTATAAGCCTAGAGAGTAACAGGTGGGTGGATCAGGCTTGGAATTGGTGTTTGAATTACTTTCTTAGGTTTGATTGCTGCAAGGTAAATGAGTTGGTTAGGCTTTTTCCACCGCTAGCCTCTATGACCAGCACCTGTGGCATTGTGCCATCCCGTGATCATGCATACCTGGCCCAGTGGTTATGTGCATGTGTAAGAGGGCACACTTGGGCCTAGGAGGGAGGGCGGGCTATATCATTCTGGTGGGAGGAGGGCACAAGGAGAAGACAGAGAGTGAATGCCAGAGAAAGAGCCCAGAGAAAAGATCCCTGTCCTTGTTGCTTGCTGCCTAGCCTGCCTGCTTGCATACAATTGGCCCAGCCTCCCTGCCTGATGTGCCAGTGGACCTGGTTCCCAGAGGGCATTAAACCCTGTAAAATCCCCCAGGGCTCCAACATGCTTCTTTAGTTTCTACAGCCAATGATAAACCTACCTGCAGTGGGATGGTTGCGGTATAGTTGCATTTCTTTAAAGCACTTAATCTCTCGGGTACTATTCCGCATATGCTACTGCTCATAAGTATATCTGTGTACATGCAAACTTGATAAAATTGTGAACTTAGACAGATTTCGTGATTTAATTACTTTAAAAACACACATAATTTAGTGTTTTCTTTTTTTTTTTTATTGGAGTTCTATATATCCCTACCAGCAAGCCTTTCTAAGAGGAATGTTAAGTTGAATACCAGGGCATAGGGTATGTGTGGGTGGGTGTTCCTATGACAAATACAAACATGGTTTTATGGATCTTAGAGTTCTTCAAATTCTAAGCTTAGAGATCGACTGATAAGCCAAATCACAATATGTTTAAACTGCCCTCACATTAGTAGGGTTGTTTTTCCTTTGGAAAGTTTTACATCAGAAATCTCCAGAATCGGTAAAATTTAGGCTTCCTCTCTGACTGTGGGTGGTTATTCAGAGATGGGTCGCTAGTCCCAGATGGTCCTTGAATTGTAAAACTGAATAATTGATTTTTTTTTTAATTTCTCTCCAGTATTCATTCTTCCACTTAGTTATTTCTATTTCCCTTTGTGTCCTTCTCTCTTTAAAAATTGTTTATTCTGTATAAGTGAACAGCTACTAAATGATGTAGTTAGATAGAGGTAAGTAGGCTTGCCCCGTGGATAAATTTGGAGAATTGTGTGTTAGCTTTGATAGTTTAGTGACCTGGGAATGTATAATTCTTCTGGTGTTTTTGAGATACCTTCTGAAAATTTTCATCTGGTTCGCTTCTGTTCCTGGAGACTGTGACTCCAGTACTGTGCTGTGTTTGGGAATGCAGGGTATATGTCAACTCTGTCCTGTTGTTTGTGCTTAACCTGTTTCCGGTGTGAGCATGGGTTTTCTTTCAATGAGGTAACATTGGTTTGCACAACTTTATACCATTTAGGAGAGTAGGTTTACACATCCACAGATGTATTTGGTATCTCCTATTTCATCTTAATTTAGTAATCTCGTTAAAATGCCAGGTCCTGCCCTAGGAATACAGACAGAAAAGATTCTTTGCCTTCAAGGAGCAAACTATCAAATTCCTGTCAGTTTGTCTCGACCCATTTCAGACCTTCCTTAGGTCTCTGCCATTCAGATCTTACCTGTTGGCTTCAGCCCCTTAAAAGAAAAAAACAAAAAATCAAACCAACTTCTGCGCCCATTTTGTTAGCATATTAGGATCTACAGCCTTTTGAAGTAGTTCATGCTTGAAGAATCTCTGTTCAACACTGCCCCAGCGAGCCTCGTTGCCCTTGTTCCTGTAGTTTATTTCTTAGAACAGAGGCTTTGTGTTATTCCTGGTAGTGGTGCCAAAAAATGTATAGTCTGTGCTCTTTTGGGATTGACTTACTCTTCCCTCCCCTACCACTGTGTTAGGAAATCACTTTGGAAATTTGAATTGCATCAGAACAGAGCACTGAAGTGACCTACTGAAAATCCCTTACATACAGTTTGCCAAACCTAGGTGTGGGATTTGAAAGGTGACTGGCATACATGTCAATCACTGTGCCTGCCCTGGTATGTGCTCATAACAGTTATGCTTCATTTCAGAATATAAGTCTCTTGAAGGAAAGGACATAGTAGAGCTCTATTCTGTGGCATACACAGCACACTTGAGTGTTTGGTAAATGCAAGCATTGAAGAAGGGCTGGAGTTCACAGTGCAGGTCCTTCATCTGTCCAGCTTTCCACTTCCTTGGTTCCTAAGGACCAGGCCCATTGGTCCATGTGACCATCTTTCTGCTGTGAACCTGTGACACACTGATGAACAGGAACTTGTAAAGGGAATTCACGGAGGCCCTGTCTGTAGCTGTCTTATTTTAGAGAGTGTGTATGTGTGTACAAGGGTAGGGGTGAGGGGTGTGAACACCATTGGATGAGAGTGGGAATATGGGGTCATCATGTGTGTGAGAAAACCTTTGTACTGTTTGGATAACATGCCTAGAAAACAAGAACTGTCTTTGGAAAATGGGGCTTCATTAACTCGAGCCTTTTAATCATTAATTAGTCATAAATTAGTCATCATTTAATCATAAATTAATCTAATTCTTTATATTTCATGTTTAAGATTATTTGAACATGTGTTAGTAAATGCTGCACCAGTAGACTTTGCCTAGCTTACTTTTTGTAATAGGGAAAAACAGTCTAAACTCTGGAAGTTTTCCTTGTGGACATAGGATAATAAAAAGTGTTGATCCCTGCATGGTTTTCATTCAGTCCTTCAGTCCCTTCCTCCACATCAGTGATAAAGAACATAAAGCTGTACAGATTCCCCTTTTAGTAACAACACCCAGGAGCAAGGAACCAGCTCACTTTAATACTGTGCCTTGACAGCATACTTCATCTTAGGTTCCGCTCCCAGCTTCCCACTTCTTGTGTTCAACCTTACAACTCTCAGGTAGCCATCATCCAGTGACAGGGTCATGTATATGTTTGGGTTCAGCACTGCAAGCAGCAGAAATCAATTCCTGTTAAGTTAGGTAGAAGGGGCTTTATTGGAAAGATATTAGGAATTCATAGAACTGATAAGATCCAAGAACAAGGCCTGGACTAGACAAGAAGCAACCCTGAAGACCCAGAAACTAAGAAGTGCCTGAAGATATTGGTTAGCAGTTGCTCTCAGGGAGGAAAATGGGGGCAGCAGTTACTCGAAGAACCACATCTAAGTGACCTCACTTGGGTCATGTTGGCAGCTCTGGAGAGAGACTGGGTGGGTGGGACCCTCCACGCTTTGCTCAAGAGGGTCGTGCTTCAAAGGGAAATTAAGATGAAGTTTTTAGGAGGCAGGTATAATAAGCAGTCAGAGCAACAAATGATGACCTCAAAGTGGATGGATAAGCCAGTTCTGTTTTTCTTTTGTTTGTTTTATGTCTGTGGTTGTTTGTGGTTGTTTTTTTTTTATTGTGCTCATATATACTGACAGTGAGCTACATCTGGCTCCTCTGCTACCCTACCCCCACAATTAGGGCCTAAAAGGGCAGTTGTTTTGAGAAGTTGATTTGTACATAAGTTTATGTATCACAAGCTGCTAGTGGAGAATGGAGTTGGTCAGCTTTGAGAAATTTGTTTGTAAGGCCCCTTTTCCTTGACTGCTTCAGTGTTCACCCTGTTGGCCCTGTGATACAATTTACTGGTTAACTAGCTCTATCTGTAACTGCCCAGGTATCAAGGATTTTGCATTTATAAGTATTTTCATTGAAGTCATGCTTTGACCCTTTGGATTCATCATGAAAAAATTCATCTCCCCACTTGACTTTTAGTTCGTTGTCAGAGTAGATTTGTGTCATTATAGGAGGTGCACCATTACTGCTCCTCCATCGGGTTCTGAGCCATTAGTCTAATGCTAAGCAGAAACTTCTGGAGGCTACGATCATCACTTGGCGATGGCATGGGACGCTGAGCAGCACTCTTCTCTTGCAGCACCCGGTGCTTGATGAGCCCATCGCAGAAGCCGTCTGTATCATTGCGGATACGGATAAGTGGAGTGTGCAGGTAGCCACGAGCCAGCGGAAGGTGATGGACAACATGAAACTAGGCCAGGATGTCCTGGTCTCCAGCCAGGTGTCCAGTTTACTTCAATCCATTTTACAGCTTTACAAGCTTCACCTCCCTGCTGATTTTGTAAGTATCTGTTCTCCTATCACCAAAAGAATTTGGTTTAAAAACAGCTTTTAACATTTTGACTTTTCAATCACAAACTCAAGTGCACTGTTTTTTACGTATAATCGGATGTTAGCTTAAATCAAATAGAAAATGTAAGAAGAAACCAACAAACAGGATGGATTTCAATAACAATAGCACTTCCATGAAACAACACCCAGTGATACAAGTCAACATTTACGGTAAAGTAAGTGAGATATGAGGAACGGGCATAAGGGACATCTAAACTCCTTCTTGGGAGACCTCATTACTTCCTTTAGTCTTTAGTAGGTTGCTATCAAGCAGGCCAGCTTTTGTGTTTTTTTTTAAATTAAAAAAATTTATTTGTATATAAATTTCACATCTTTGTAATCCCAGGGATTTACCCCCCCCCCCAACTGTTCCCCCCCTTTCCCTCCTGCCCCAAGTTGTGTGCTTCAGTTTGGTGGTTAGCTTGTTTTGACTTTTCCTCATAGCTTTTGTTTATTGTTTTTCCTGTATCCCATATATTAGTGAAACCATTTGGTTTCTGTCTTTTTCTTTTTGACTTGTTTCTGCTAATATGCTTTCTTTTAAGTTCATCCATGTTATCATAAAATCATCAAATTTTTCATTTTTAATTGATGAGTAATATTCCATTGTGTATATATATACCACATTTTTTTCATCCATTCATCTGTTTTGGGGCATTTAGGTTGCTTCCAAGTCCTTGCAATTATAAATAGTGCTGGAGGAAACATCCGAGCACAGGTGTCCCTTTGTACCCACATTGAGGTCCCTTTTGGGTAGATTCCCAAGAGAGCAATTGCTGGGTCAAATGATAGTTCCATTTTATTTAATTTGGGGGTTCTCCACACAGCTTTCCAGTTTACATTCCCACCATCAGTGTAAGAGTGTTCCTCTCTCTCCACATCCACGCCAGCACTTGTTGTTGCCCATTCTTTGGATGTGTAAGGTGGTATCTCATTGTAGTTTTGATTTGCATTTCCCTTATTGCTAGTGATGTTGAGCAATTTTTCTTGTGCCTGTTGGCCATTTGTATTTCCTCTTTGGAGAGGTGTCTTTTTAGTTCTCCCCACTTTTTGATTGGGCTTCGTTTTGCTTTTGTTTAGTCATATGAGTTCCTTGTGGATTTTCGTTATTAAATCTTATCACTCTTGTGGAGGGCAAATTTTTTTTCCCATTTGGTTGGGCTTCTTTTTGTTTTTTTTTTCTGATGTCTCTTTTGCTTTACAGAAGCTTTTTCGTTTGATGTAGTCCCATCCATTTGTTTTCCTTCATTTTTTTTGCCATCTGTAGATGTGTCCAGAAAGGGGTTTCTGAATTGTAATTCAAAGATGGTTCTACCCAAGTTTTCTTCTATGTTTGTTATGGTTTCAGGTCTGACATCTAAGTTGTTTATCCATTATGAATTGATTTTTGTACATGATGTGAGGATGTTGTCTTGTTCCATTTTATTGCATGTCTTAGTCCAATTTTCCCAGCACCATTTATTGACGAGCCTATCTTTGTTCCAGTGTAAGTTTTTCACTCCTTCGTCAAAGATTAGTTGACTATATGTGTGTGTGTGTGTTTTTTTTTTTTTTCAGGGCACTCATTTCTGTTCCATTGGTCTGATTGTCTGTTTTTGTACCAGTACCAAGTTGTTTTAATTATTATGGCTTTGTAGTATAGTTTAAAGTTTGGAATTGAATACCTCTGTTTTCTTTTTTCCTGGTCAGGAGGCTTTTTGATATTCAAGGTCTTTGGTTTATTCCATATGAATTTCTGTAATTTTTGTTCTGTCTCATTAAAGAATGTCATTGGGATTTTTATTGGGATTGCGTTGAATCTGTAGATTGCTTTTGGTAGGATGGCCATTTTGATGATATTAATTCTTCCGATCCATGAGCAGGGAATGTCTTTCCATTTCCTATGTCTTCTTCTATCTCTTTTAGTAGAGTTTTAAAGTTTTCTTTGTATAGTTCTTTCATGTGTTTTGTTAGGTTTATTCTCAGGTATTTAATTTTTTTGTTGTGATGGTAAATGGGATGGTTTTTCTGATTTCTTCTTCTTCTATTTGATTTTTTGCGTATAGGAAAGCTACCAACTTGTGTGTTGATTTTGTGTCCAGTTACCTTACTGAACTGGTTTATTATTTCAAGTAATTTTTCTGTGGATTTTTTTGGTTATCTATATAGAGAATCATGTCATCAGAATATAATGATAGCTTCAGTTCCTCTTTTCTTATTTGTATTCCTTTTATATCTTTTTCTTGCCTTATTGCCCTAGCTAGAACTTCAGTACAATGTTAAAAAGTAGTGGGGAGAGTGGGCATCCTTGCCTGGTTCCAGATCTTAATTGGGTTCATTTTAGTTTTTCCCCACTTAAGATGATGTTTGCCATAGGTTTGTCATAGGTGACGTTTATTATGTTGATGTAGGTTCCTTTAATCCCCAGTTTTTCAAGGGTTTTTATCATGAATGTACATTCTACTTTGCGAATGCTTTCTCTGCATCTATTGATATGATCATGTGGTTTTTATTTTTCTCTTTGTTGATGTGGTGTATTATGTTAATTGATTTCCGGATGTTGAAATATCCTTGTGCCCCTGTGATAAATCCCACTTGGTCATGGTGAATAATGCTCTTTATGCATCATTGGATTCGATTTGCCAGGATCTTATTTAAAATTTTTGCCTCCGTGTTCATTAGGGAAATTGGTCTATAGATTTCTTTCTTGATACTGTTCTTATTTGGTTTTGGTATAAGCGTGATGTTTGCTTCATAGAATGTGTTTGGCAGTTTTCCCTCTTTCTCAATTTTTTGGAAAAGCTTTAGTAGTTATAGGTGTTATTTCATCTTTGAATGTCTGGTAGAATTCATTTGTAAAGCCATCAGGTCCTGGGCTCTTGCTTTTAGGCAGAGTTTTGATGACTGCTTCTAGTTCACTGCTTGTGATTGATTTATTTAAATTCTATCTTCTTTGTTCAATTTTGGATAGCTGTATCTTTCTAAGAATCTGTCCATCTCATCTAGTTTGATGTATTTATTTCCATATAGTTGTTCATAGTACTCTCTGATTATCCTTTGTATTTCTTTTGTATCTGTTGTAATTTCTCCTCTTTCATTTGTGATTCTGTTTATTTGAATTTTCTCTCTCCTTTCCTTTGTGAGTTTTACATGGGGCTTATCAATTTTATTTATTTTTTCAAAGAGCCACCTTTTTTGTTTTTGTTTATCTTCTGGATAGTCTTTGGTTTCTAGGTTATTTATTTCTTTTATTTTTGTTATTGTCTTCTGCTGGTTTGGGATTTTTCTGTTGTTCTTTCTATAATTTTTCTAGTTGGTAGGTTAGGTTTTTTTTGCTTTGTTTTGTTTTGCTTTGTTTTGGTTGGTTTCTTGGTTTTTGATATGGACCTGTATTGCTATGAACCTTCCTCTTAGATGTGCTTTTGCTGCGTCCCAGACATTTTGGAATGTTGTGTCATCTTTGTCATTTGTTTCGAAGTAAGTTTTAATTTCTTCTTTAATTTCTTCAATTACCCATTCTTCATTTAGTAGCATGTTGTTCAGTCTCCAAGTGTTTGATGTTCTTCTTGCTTTCTTTTCATTGTTGATTTCTAGTTTGATACTTTTATGGTCTGAGGAAAAAGTTGGTATTATTTTAATCTTTGTGTATTTATTCATGTTTGCCTATGGCCTAGTATGTGGTCAATTTTAGAGAATGATCAATGTGCATTTGAGAAAAAGGTGTATTCTTTTCCTTGTGGGTGTAGTGTCCTGTAGATATCTATTAGGTCCGTTTTGTCTAGGTCTTCTTTTAAGGCTTTTATGTCCTTGTGTAGCTTTTGTTTTTTTTTTGATCTGTCCTTTGTTGAGAGTGGGGTGTTGAAGTCTCCTACTACATATGTGTTTTCATCAATATTTGTTTTCAGTCCTCTTAGTAGCTTTCTTATGAATTCAGAGCACCCTCATTTGGAGAGTATATGTTGATAATTGTTATGTCTTTTGATGGGTTGACCCTTGAACCATTAGGCAATGACCTTTTTTATCCCTTGTCATTTTTTTATCTTGAAATCTTCTTTGTCTGCTATAACAATGGCTACCCCTGCCTTTTTTGGGGGGCCATTTGCTTGTAGAATTGTTTTCCATCCTTCTAGTTTCAATCTATGCTTATCTTTTGGGATCAAATGTGTTTCTTGGAGGCAGCAGAATGTTGGGTTCTGTCTTTTAATCCAGTCTGCAACTGTGTCTTGTGACTGATGAGTTTAGCCCATTGACATTTAGAGTAATTATTGATGTTTGAGGTTCTAACATTGGGTTCCTGGTGGTCATTTGGGGTTATGTTTTAGTTTCTTTTCTTTTTATTATTCATTCTTTTTATTCCTCTGTGGGTTTCAGTCTTAGGGCTTCTTGCAGGAGTTCTTGGAGTGGGGGTTTGGTGGTAGCAAATTTCTGGAGGCTTTGTTTGTCTGAGAAGGTTCTAATTTTTCCTTCATAAAGGAAGAACAGTTTTGCTGGGTAGAGTATCTTGGTTGGCACTTTTTGTCTTGGAGTGTTTTGAGGATGTGACCCCATTCTCTCCTTGCTTGGAGTGTCTCTTCTGTGAAATCTGAGGTCAGTCTAATGGATTCTCCTTTGTAGGTTTCCTGTTTCCCCTCGTTATTCTCATAATTTTTTCTTTATCTTTGGCTCTTGAAAATTTTACTATGATGTGTCTTGCTTTGTTTCTTCTTTCATTAAAGTAGTTTGGTGTCCATTTTGCTTCCTGTATGTCTATTTTCATTTTTTTCTTCAGAAATGGGAAATTCTCCTCCATTATTTCATTGAAAAGCCTTTCAGACCCTATGTCTTTCTCTTCTCCTTCTGGGATTCCAATTACTCTTATATTTGTTTTCTTTAGAGTGTCTGACAGATCTCTGATTTTTTTTCTTCTTACTTTGTTTTTCTCTCTCTTTCTCTTTCTTCATCCTCTCTACTTCTGTATCCTCTAGTGTGCTGATTCATTCTATTTCTTCTGTCTGCTTTCCTGGATTTTCCCTGCATTTTTGAGTTCTTCCATTGCTCCTCTTATATACTGTATCTCCTGCAGCTTCTTATTTAGGGTTTCAAAATTTCATTCTTCTGTTCATCAATGATATTGCTCATTTTGCTGCATTCTTTTCTATATTTTTCTGCTACTTCTTTTATTTCATTGAATGTTTCTAACCTCTTGCTTTCCCTTCCCCCCTCCTCAACCTCTTTGAGTGCTTTTTTTCCACATTGATTCTGAATTCTTTGTCTGGCATAGATAGCAGTTCTTCCATGTCCTCCATGTTGGTTTCTGCAGATTGTTTATCCTTTGGTGGTAAGTTATTTTTCATAGGGCTTGCTTGCGTATTTGTATTCTTCCTCCTTCTTGTGTTTTCTTACCAGGTTCTATGTATTGAGTAACTACTGCTCTAGTATTAGATGGCCTGTTGAAGCCTATCTGGTTGTGGTTAATTCTGCCTTTGTGCTTTTGCTGCTGTGGTGATTATAGCTTGTTTCTGTTGGCTATTTTGGGGGACAAGTTCCTTTTCAGAGAGTGGATGTGGTGACTAGATGTCGTTTCTATTGTATTGTCTGTCTTCTTTTTTCGTTGTTTCTCCTCTTTTAGATTGATGGTTCCTAAATTTAAATATATTTTAGTGCCTCTGAGCATCTAGGGCTTATCATATATAAACCTTTTTGACTGGGGTGTCTTGATGCTCTTGGGTAGTGAGTGTCCTTGGGAAAGTGGGTATAAGGAAGATTTTCTGACTTTTAACACTTACACACACAGGCCTGCTTCTCTCTCTAGGCTACAAGCAGGTCATTTACCTTTAACCTTTACCTTAACCTTAAGCACCTCTGCCTGCTTCTCTCTACAAACAGGCTACAAGCAGGCCATTAGCATTTACACTGTACCTGCCTACTATTGATATGCAAAAGCCAGCCAGCTGCTCTCTGCTTTCAGCTCCAAAAACTGCAGGAAAAAAAAAAACTTAAAAAACACAGTTGAAACTCTTCTGGGTTCTTTCCACCATCCCCAGCCTTCTCAACCAAAATACCAAACCAATGCAAGACTATCAGTGCAGACTAATTTATTTCTAACAAAGTGATTTTCTAATTATCCTAATAACTACACAAGAAACATGTAAGGAAAACTCCAATTACTTTAACATTGTCCAAAACCTTTCTTAGCATTGTCCAAGGTCCTTTCCCAGATTGCCCAGAAATCCTCAACTCTCAGTCCTGATCATCTCACCAATGTCCAGTCAGAGTTCATCTCTGGACACTTGAAGACATCTTTGTTTGGCGCACTCCTTTGGCTTGCTCCTTGTCTTCCATGCTGTGTTCTCCCTGTCTTCCAGGTAGCAGGAACTCCATGGTGCTAGACCAGTCAAGTTCACTTTCTTTTCAGACCTAACTTTTGCACGGCCTCTTTCAGACACAAGTCAAACTCAGCAAAACAAAGTCCAACACAGACTTCAAATCTGCAAACTCCTTAACCGCCTTTAGCACACATGCGGCTAGCCCAGGTCAGCCAAGGCCCCCAGTGGCCTTGACCAAGTCCACATGGCTCACATCTTTACTTTACAAGATGGTCAATTCCCATCTCTCCTCCATTGAACCTCTCTATCCGATCTCCACATTGGCCTCCGAATCCACATTCGAATTCCAATCTTTGTTTGCACACCCTTTATATACCCTGATTTCCTGCCTTCCAGGAAACCTGTTTCACCTTGACTATTTCACTTCTTTCTCCCCCTGCATCTCCCTGAAGGGAAATTCCAACTAAGGTCATTCTCATATTTTAGCATCTGTCCTTGAAATCTGCAATCTTAAACAGGAGACAATGGGGGGTGGGGTAGCACACCCTATCACTTGGATCTCTAGTCTCTGGGGCACCGGTGCTTCTGGATTGCTGGGGTGTGGGCTCTTTGTCACCAAGTTGTATTTCCCTCCAAGCCAGCTTTTGAAGGGATTGCGGTGCCTTTTGTTCAGGGACCATCCTCAAAGCTGTCAAGGATAAAATGGAATATTTCTGTAAACTCTTAGCATTTTAAAGTACCAGACCATATCAGTGGTGTCAGTTGTTCTTTTTGAAACATATTTTAAGATCACTTTCAAAACATTAACTACAACAAAGACAATCTATAGTCTGTTAGAGAATGATCAACGGCTCTCCTCTAGTCACTAGAATTTCGTTTCCAATCAGTGTGTGTGCACTTGCACCCAGAAATGGAGAGAAAATGTATTAATAAGGGAGGAGAAAGGTTTGGAAAGTAGAAGTGAAGGTTAAGGACAGATGGGAGGAAAAACTCAGTGCTGACCAGGGCATCTGCATTATTGAAGCACTCAGCCCTTGCCCCTTCCTCTTCCTGCACATTGTTGCTCCCCTGCAGCACAACCTGGACCAAAGAGCTGTTTCTCCCTCTGACCCCCACAAAAGATGGAGTGCTTTTCCAGGGAAGTGGGAAGCTGATCAACCCTTATCAGCCCTTTTTGCCAATGGAATGGTGATGGCCCTGAGTGCTCTGACTGAATCTAGAGTTGTACCAACATTCCTCAGAAATAATCACAACTTTGAAACCTTGAAAGGTGCTTTGAGATACTTTCTGACGTCTAAGTCCTAGTCATGTGGTGTAGTGGTGGGCGACCCCTGAAGGGAACTGGGTTAAAGTTCAGGCTTAGCCACCAAGATCACCTGTGTGGCCGTAGACAATCCTGAGTCAGCACACCTCCGCTTGCTGGCTTGTGAAATGAAGAGCCTATTCAACAAGGCTGTGGTAAGATTCCTCCAAAAATCAGGGCTAAGATCCACTTTTTAAAATGTCAAAGCACCATGCCAGTATGATGCCTGAACAGCAGTGTAGTGACCAACACACAGGCTTCAACACCCCAGATCCTAGAGTCCTTCCCACATCCTGCTCTTTGTAACTGTAGGGTTTCTGGAACTCCTCTGTGAAGCTGGGGAAACAGTAGCGCCTGTATCATGTGGTACTGAAAATTTAAGTGAGGTAGTTGGTGGAAAGCCCTTGGAATCATGTTAGTTATTATAAGCACATTAGCAGTCATCATATGAATTTTAATAGTAGTTTTGTGAAATCATATTGACTGTAGAAATTGACAGCACTTGATCACGAAAGTCTTTATTTGGGTTTTCAACTGAAGTGTCATCTTGCAGCACAGCTGTCCCCAGGGTAAATACAGGGCACAGTTATATTATGACCTTGTTTCTGTTCTACATTTTGTAGATAATTTTTCTTTCTATAAGCAGGTTGCACGTTGCTGATGAGATTTGTTTTTCTGTAAGGCAAGGAAGATAGATGAGATTTCATAATTTTTTACTACTATGTTCTTATGTCAGTACTTATTCACCAAACTTGTATATTTTTTTACATAACATAGCTGTCACTACGTTTGGCATCTTAGTTGTCCAAGGGATAACTTAATTCAGCTGATTTATTTGGACAGAAGTACATTTAACCACTTAATAGTAATGAATGATTTATTTAACCTGACAAAACCAAGATCAAAGAAAATTTCATCTGCAATTTAAAATTAAAAATTCTTAAAACTCACTTGAATGAAACACATGATTAAATAGCTAATAGACCTTCAGTATAGAAAGAAATAGCTATTTAAAATTTCAGAAGTTAAAAATTGAAGAACTCCATCTCAAGAGTAAAGTCTCAGAAATGAGAGGAGGGATTTCAAAACACTTCTGTTTGGTAATCAAAAATATTCTAAATGCTTTGATTTCAAGGGTAGTATATATTCCATATGGACCATATGGTAGTATATATTTCCATATTGCATCATGCAGTTTTCATGGGGACTGTAATACTGTAAATTAACTATTTTAAAACATAAAGGATTCAATGTATTGTGAATGTCTTTTAATATTTTATAACTTATTGAAATTTTGTATTTATACTATAAGGAACTGAAAACTGGAGAGCCTTTCACCACTTAACTTGGGGTAACATTTTTATGAGAATTGGTAAAAATCAGCCTTGCTTTGATTATTACATGTTGTCGCTTGTCACTTATATTTCACTACCCAAAACAATACATTTAAGATTTTTAACCAATGAGAGTCTGAGAAGATTGCGTCACTAATAGGTACTTTTTCCATGTCACTGCTCAGCCCAGATGGTTGAGATCAACATTTTCAACTGCATCTGTTAATCTTTTTACCTTGAAAATAACAGGCGTAATGGTCTAGAAGAAAATTATGTATGATGGAATTATGCTTGCCAAGCCATCAGGTGTCTTACTGAAGATGCTTGGGTAGCTCTGCCTGCCAAATGCAAAAGCATTTGCCTCTGGTGAAAGACACAGATGGTTGCTATTCTCTGAAAAATTGAAGTTGGACAAAATTCCAAGGGTAGAGATGTCCTGAAATAATTGCCTTTTCTTTATTATTAAAGACCTCATTAAAATATACTTGAAAAAATAAAAGAAAGAAAAACTTAAAAAAAAAAATCTTGTTCCTGTCAGCCCACTTCTGGGAATATATTGCACCATAATAATCTGAGATATAGGAAAACAGGAGTAACAGATATTTCTTAGGAGATTATTTGTAATAAAATACAAATTGCTACGGGGTTGATAAAGGTTAATTCACATATTTAGGCAGAAAAACTATATTGATAATGAATTTTTAGTAACATGGGAGGAAGTATTATTATAAAGCTATTCTTTGTTCTACCACCTAAGCTAGCCAGCTGGGTGATTATAAATCCTTTTATAAGCGGGAAATAATTGCACTTACAGAATGATTTCAATTCTGAAAAAAAAATGCTGTTTTAAAAACAACTAGAAGACATATATAAAAATCTTCATAGCACTAGAAGAAATAAACTATCCTTTTACAAAAACCTGTACTTTACATCTGCTAGCAGAAAGGATTGGCAATGACTGGTAATTGTGTGTGTCTGAAAGGAATGACATTATAGCTGTGTACATGGAATCCTGGCTCTTAACCTATCGGTAGAGGTTTGAATTCCAACACTGATTATGTTACTGACTTTGCAGTGTGTCATGCATCTTGAAGATAGACTTCAGGAGATGTACCTTAAAAGCAAGATGCTCTCAGAATACCTTCGTGGGCACACACGAGTCCATGTGAAAGAATTAGGCGTCGTCCTGGGGTGAGTTCTGTGTTGCTATGTTCCCCTGTGATGGGGCTGTCTCTGGCACTGTCCTTACTGAGCCTACTCTACCCTAGACCTGCAGGTCCTGGGGATTCAGCAGAAGTGTTTAGGACCCAGGAATGTTGCCTCTGCTGCTCCCTGATCAGCAAAAAGTTCTTGGTCTGATACTAGAGTTTGTGTACCCTAAACAAATACAGTAATTTAAGTGAGTGGTACTTTATATTAGTCTTTCCCCTGGGATATTTCATGCTTCAGGGTGAAAAACTGAATCCCATTCACTGCCCATGTTGAGTAATTTCAGAAAAAGGCCAAAGTTACAAGCTACAATACATGCAGCAGCAATTTATATGTCATTTCTTGGAGGAGGCAGCAAGACTGTTCTCCTGGACTCCCAGGCCTGCCTTTGTATCCCCAGCAATGGGCCTCCCTCCTTGTCATAAGGCAGAGGAAACATGCTTGTGTTACTAACACTGCGCCTTATCTTCCAGAGGAACTTGCCATCAGTCCTCTAGGGGGCGAAGTTCTGAGTTATTCTCTCCTTAACCTTTCAACAAGGAACTAACCAAAAAACATTGTACATGTAGGAAGTTGTCCATTACTTATGACGCTGATTTCACCTCCAGTTCCAGGCAAAGGAAATATCGTATACATGATTTCAATCTTGAAATTCTTTAATGGGTCTGTTCATCAAAATACTATTTCTAGACTCAGACCTTTACATGTTTATCAAATTTTGTATCTTTCACACTCAAGATATGACTTACTGTATTGTTTGGCTCTTAGCCTTTGCTGTTAGAAAATTTTTCTTACATCATTTTAAAAATATTTCTCCTCTTTGAGGCATCTGCTGATGCAATTAATTTGCAGAGTATTTCTTTGTCATGTCCATTTCTTTGTCTTAGTTTGTTTGGATCACTAGGCCAGCCTTATTTTTAGTCTTGCTAAATTGATTTTCCCATTGCCAGGTGGGTTTCAGATTTCTAAGACTTTTACCTGGTCTCTGAGATACCTGTCAACAACACTGTAAAAAAAAAAATCATGAGGAATTTTATCCACTCCTCTCAGCTCTGGACGCTCTTACTACAGTGTTGTAGGAATCACATCCAGGCTCCCTCTGCCTCCTTTCACCATCTACCTCCATTACTAGAACTGGGTAGACAGCTTCTCCTCCACCCTGAAATTAAATCTATAGGGAGTATTCCTGAAGAAAGCAGGGGAAACACCATCAAGTAATGCTACTTACCTTTTTTAACTTTTCAGTTTTTGTTTTTGGAATTGAAGAGAAAGATTAAGAAGTATTCCACAAACTGCAGCAGTCCTAATTTTTTTAGGACATTTAACTACATTCAGCCAGTGATGCTGTACTGGCCTCTGCTTTAATAGAAGCAGCCAAAGCCAGTCCATCCATGCACACTGTCTGTTGAATCAATACCTGCCCCTGTCTCTGTTTTCTGAATGTGGGGGCTCAAGTGCTTAGCAAGGGTCTATAGTGGAGCCCAGTGAATAAACCCCCCAAGGTTTGTAAAGAAATTATTACCACCAGCATTTTCCTAACACCACTTTGAACATGGGTACAGGTCTGTTTGCACTCAGCGGTGCTGTTTGGGGGCTCCGGGTCACCAGGGAGCATCCAGGTCCAATATGACCAGGTCGAACAGGGATTGTGAGAAGGGTGGTACTTACATTACTTGGGTGAGCCTCCCTGGCGGAGAACGACTGTGCATCTAGCTGTCCACACAGCTTACCTCCTGCGGTTCCTGTCATTCCCTTGGGCAGTGACCCCTGTGAGATTGCATTAGAAAAACAATCAAAATCTCTCTCCTTTACTTTTCCAGTAGTTTTCAGCAAAGAGCTAACAGACTTGGCACACAGCCATCGTACTGCCTGCAAAACCATGCTGTTTTAAATAATGTTTTTTTTTCTTTTTTTCGGCATTCAGGATTGAATCTAACGACCTGCCTCTTTTGACTGCTATTGCCAGTACTCATTCCCCTTATGTCGCTCAGATACTCTTATAAGCTAACACTCAGGACAGTTCTTCACTGGAAGAAAAAAATAAATCAGATTCTCAACTGAAGGCGAAAGGAGTAAGGTCTCTGACATCAGGAGTGTAAGAAGAGCAAACAGAAACAGTCATTCCACCACTTGGTTTTCTTTTGTTTTGTTGCTTTCAAGTGGATCCTTCCTTGGAAGACTTGTGTCTTGACATAATGGCATTTGTGTTTCTCGTGAACACTTTGGGCCTTTTGTTACCCATGAATCAACAGAGAAGAGTGACCTTTCTGGTGGGAGGAAACACAAGCACTGCAGGAAACACTAAGCCGCTGGTGCTGATGGTCTTGTGCGACCAGGCAGAGTAATGACCTTGAGGCGGGCATACCGGGCGCACACACCGTGCCAGGAGGAGAATGTGCCCATCTCACGGCATGTCCTTTCAGACTGGAGAAAGCAGGTGCTGCTTTTCCACAAAGACAGTCGGAACAAGGACTTGGCATTCCAGGATGGAGTGGGCTGCCATAAAAGGCCAAGGGAAGGAAGCTCCCTGCGTGTGCTACCTGCAGCTCTGGTGTCTCAAGTTGCCATCCGGCATGAAACATGACGGAAGCCTGATGGCCAGGAAGCGTTTCAGGGACGCACTGACGTTCACTTTGTTTCCAATGCAGCCGTGGGGAGGTCGGGGCTGGGCTTTTGGGGCAGTGGATCCCAGAGTCCAAGCGATGTCTGAAGCCCAAGTCTGTGGTGACGCTGTGCACAGCCCACAGTGCGTCATTGAACACTGCGTGTTTTGTCCTTGAACTTCCGTGCTTTCAGCCTTTTTACGAGAGGCCACTTACCAAAGTTATTTCTATAAACTCAAGAGTGTGTTTCTGTTGCTGAATTCTTCCAACCAAAGCCTCCTTCTCCCTATAACAATTAATACAAACAACTATTTACACTTTCAAAGGCATAGCTGTCCTGGTGAGAAGTGACACCTGCAAGAGTTCAGGATGACCAGTGAACGTAATTCGTTTGAGCATTTATAAACAATCCATAGATGACCTACATTTTTACATTATCATGTCTGTGCCTTCTAATCCCTACATCCTCCTCAAAACAGGTTTCTAGAGATCAACTTTCTCATCTCTCCAAAGTGAAAAAGTTGATTTATTAGCATAGTTCACTTAAAAAAACTTTTCTGTTAATACAAAAGAAATCTTACTGAGTTTTGATCCTGAAACAGACTATGTAGTGACATCCAAGGTAAAGGGGGAAGACTTTTAAAAACTGATAGTTTAAAGCAGGAGCTAATCCAGTAGAGCAAAATGTTGTTAGCACCTTGTAGGTCTTGCATCATAGCTAATTATATCCAGGCTCTTTTATGCACTAATTCCAACCCTTCCTATGTATGTATCTTTCATACCTAAGAATATGAAGTAACTTCCTTGTTAGGGATTAGAATGTGTTCAAATTTTTCTTTGATAAAATCCTGACCCTGAACAAGTTATACAAGTTTGTCATTACTTGTTTGATAGAGAATAGTACCAATGGAGAAAAACAGGTCTATATTTCTTAGGAATAATTAGAAACAGGCCAGAACAGCTACCTTGCCCTCTTAGTTTTTACATTATGGAATGTGGAAGGGTGCATTAAGAGGTTCTTAAGATCTTTAATTTTAATTTCATGTCTTTCATAAAATCGAAGTTTTCCATTCTTTTTCTATTTCTTCTACTTGCATGTGCCTAACATCTGAGTTTGGAGAGTTGAAGTCTAGTCCCATGACATCATATTGTTCGGTCGCACAGAGAGAATGACCCTGACCTATGGCTCAGCTCCTCTGTCATTTGTTTTTCATTACATGTGAATCAGTGGTAAGAGCTGATGTTACATCCTCACAGCTGCACCAGCTTAAGCATTCCCTTCAGCTCTCCTTCCCTATTCCTTGTTTACACGTTTTGGGCACTTTCCTTCATTCACCACCTTCCAGGGTTTCATAGAAAATAAGTAGATCCAAAATTAGCTCCATGCACATAGTGCATGTTGAAAATTAGACCCAGATAAGAGGAAAATTTAGCTTTAAACGGCTGATTCTAAACTCTACACATTAAAGATTTAGCGTGAGAAAAACCTGAGAAAATTTAATTTGCCTCTTAAGCTACTCTCAGAAAATGTCTTTTGAAAAGCTACAGGTGGATCACATGTGGGGGTTGTCTCAGCAATGCTCAGGATTCCAGTCAGAACCTAATCCTCACATCTATGGCCTACAAAAACAGACCAAGAATGTTGCTGCTCTTTTATGATCCTCCTCTAAATAACATTCAAGTTGTGTTTGTCTCAAATTCAACCTCTTCCCAAGAGTAGAAAAGAAAACCATCGCATGGAATTGTGTTGAGATACACCCCCTCACACACCCGCCTCCCGGTGACTTCATTGTGTTTTAGCTGAAGAGGCTTCCATACCCACCTCAAGGAAAAAAAAAAATTTAAAAATTAAAGAAAACTACCTCAGTTGACAGGATTCCACCTTTAGGGTTTCTTCAACTTTTAAGTCTTACCTGTTGAGTGTAACTTTTGTAGCATCTTGCTTTTTTCAAGCAAGCTAGCGAGGCATGACAGAGCAGACATGTGTACATATTACTGTGATGGACCTCTTTCTAGCATGTCGCAGTCTTATTTTTAACAGATTGATGAGTGATATGAATGTAAAGATAACTGTGTGTTTAAACGTGACAATGAAAATCTGAAATGTAGCTTCCATACTTGTGCATAATTCCAAAGTATTTTATTTTTATCAGTGTTAAATAGCTTTTTGTACAGGCTTCAATCCATTTTTTCTGAAATGTGCTGTTTTTTAATGAAAGTAACTATAATCTTTTCACATCCCATGGAACTGCCGTTTACACATTGCAACTTTTTAAACTTAACCATATTTTTCAAAATTAACTTTTTTGAGGGAGGAAAATCCCACTTGCTACATGATACTAAATTGTTATTTAGGCTCTTATAATTAGGTCCTGAGATTTTATAAAAAATTTAGTCTGTAGCTTTTTAGGTTCTTCACTAGAGTTGGTTGTACATAAATATAGATACTATAAAGTAACCCCCCCAAATTCTTTTAAATCTCTGGATTTTTCCACTCATACATACTTTTGAAAAAGCATTTTGTTTATGCATAGATTCTCACCATTAAATTGAAAAAGTCTTTAGCTTCTCTTGGAAAATGTGAACCATTTGTTTTTTATTGTGTTTGGGGAAGGGAGTGCTTTAATAAATACTTGCCTAAATCAAGCAGCCCCCTCTGAATGTTAAATCTTAAATGTCAAAAATTGGGTGAAGTTTACATCTGAGCGCAAAATTGCAATACACGTAAATTTTATCGATGTTTAAATAAGGCAACAATTCCGGGATTTGTTATTGAAGCACCGTTAATACAAATGAATAGTTTATATTTTTGATTATTAAACATCGATGTCAATGAATGGAAAGTTTTTCTTAAAACTTATTCATGTATTATTTTGATTCATTTTTTTTTTCCTGTGGCATTGGTGCAATAAACCTTTTGAATTTATCCTGAACATTTCCCTGTACTGCTTATGATTTATTATTTCTAATTAAACTCAGAAGTCTCAGTTTTACAATGACTCATGTAAGACACGTTTATTATGTATGTCGGTAATTTTTTAACAGGTGTTTTGGAGATGGAGGAACTTTTTTGTTTAATGTAATGATGGGTGAGAGCTGAAGATGACAGGAGAAATATCTTGTCATGTGTGGATCACCCCACAAAATGAGGAAATTGTCCCCTGTTCATAATATCAGTACACATTCATGTGGGTAAAAACCTATTTATAATTATCTGAGATTTTAACTTTGCAATAGGATAAAAGCACCTGTATCCTTCACTTGATTACAATAATAGTGAGTTTCCCAAGGAATGACACAGTTTACATATTGAGAGAAGGTTTTATTTTAAGATTAAGAATTTTAATAAGAATAGACTTAATTTTGGAAACATTACCCACAACTGATACTCTTGGGGTTTCAGTCATTGATAAAGTAAGTCTGTATCAGTCTTTATTGGCAGCCTGGTATTCATGGAGACTGTATAGAGATGGAAGCATCTGTTTACTACATTATTTTCTATACTAATCCGGTATCCTAATGTCTGTATTAAAATTTATATCAACATAATTTGCTTTTAAAATATTACATCTGAGGTACTGGTGGTTTATAAATTATATACATATATATAAATCAATTCTAAATTCTAAATTTTATTTTAGGAAAATAAAAAGGACACCACAAAATATTTACTATGAAAAGGATAAAATTCACTGATATATATATAATCTCGGGGAAAAATTTGCTGGTAAGTGTAACTTTTGTAGACCATACTGAATTATACAGTTTCAAAGACTATATAGGGAGAAGATATTGGGTGCTTCAAAAATGTTTTTGGAGTAAATGAAAGTTCCTAGTTTTCTGTATTTCCTCAGGCAGAACCAATAATAAAGAACTTACCCACACATGTTTGTTCCTGGTGCCTGGCCAGTTTTCTCAGATGCTTTATATACATATTAACTCATTTAATCCTCCTACCTGAATGAGATGGGCACTATGATAACTAATTTTATCTGTCAATTTCCCTAGACCAGGGAACCCAAACACCAGTCAGTCTGGATGTTGCTGTGAAGTGATTTTTTTAGATGAGATTAACATTTAAATGAATGGACTGAATCAAGTGGGTGACTGCCCATAATGTGGGTGGGTCTCGTCCCAGTTAAAGGACTTATGAGGAAACAGACTGACATCCCCACAAGAAGAAGGAATTCTGCCTCTAGACTGTCTTTGAATGTGAGTTGGAACCACACTCTAACCTGCTGACCTACCCAGCAGATTCACGTCAGCCAATTCTTTAAAATCTTTTTCACTTCCTGCCCCCACCACACACATCCTATTGTTTCTCTGTAGTGCACTGACTAATATGGGTACTTATGAGATCAATCCAAAGATTATATATCTCTTTGTTTCAAAGCCTACTTCCTGTAATTTGGTATGATGATACTCCAAATGGAGTTGGGTAGGGTTGGACTATCACCATACCAAGTTACAGGAAGTAGACTTGAAAGCAAAGATCTTGAAGATAGTCAATAGTACAAGACTTTAGAGATAGAGCACAAGGATTGAGATACTTGGTACATAGTCTCTGAATATATGCTGCCAAGAAGGGATAGCAAGAGACACACAAGCTAGAAGCACCCTACAGGTAGCAAGGAAGAGGTTACAGCTCGTTCACAGTGGGAGAGAGCCTTCCATTAGGCTCAGTTGCCTCAGTTGTGTGTTGATTCCCACAGCTATGCTTCCACCACTGTTCGCTGTAGGACCTCAAACCATCAATTAGCCTTCTTTCTCTCATCTTAAAGTTCTCAATCTAAGGAAGTTTGCTAAAAGTGAAAAGAAATGGCTTCAACTATGGTTGAACTAGGCTCATTTAATGTGAATTCATTTAGTACTAATCATATGAAGTGAATAAAACTCCCTCTATTTCTCTTTCCTTTAGTAACTAGGAATTTAAAAGAGGTTTTGTTGGATTTCACTTTATTTACTGTTCATTCACTACTTCCACCTGATTTCACCAAACCAAGGTCAGCAGGTCAGTAGCCCGCACGCCCCCAACACCATGGAACAGAAGTCCTTCCCTGTATCCAGTCTGCAGTGAGAGCTGTTGAACTTTTTTTGTAGCCCTCTTTCAGTCACTACTCGTTTCTCAGTTGTGATGTTTCACTCCTGTTTAAAGTCAGCCCAGTAAAATCCAAGTTCTTTCCACCTTGCACCTGAATGAAGCAGATGGTCACTTTGCTACCCCAACACTAGATACCTTCTGCAAGCTGTGACCTGCCATACTGAACCACTTGCAGCTCCCCAAAGGCACAAAGTTATTGTTTTGCCCTATCAGTCTTTTCAAGTCTCCTTCTCCCCTTTGCTCCATCAAGTCTCTCCTGTTACTAACTCAAAATGCAATTCAGCATCAAATTCTCTAGCACCTCACTATTCAAGGTCCCCAGACCAGCAATAGCTGGTCTCAGAGCAGTAGAAACACAGTACCTCAAGCTGTGCACTAGTCATATTTATTATATACTTATTACAGAGTTGTGAGAAATTACACTGGTGCTGCCATTTTGGAAAGTGGTGGTGATTTACCTTAAAAGATTACAAAAGGGGATAAAGAGAATACTATAAAGCCAACAATTCTACTTTGGAGATCTACACACACACACACACACACACACACACACACACACACACAGGAAACTATCAACTCAAATAACTATATGCTCTTGTGTTTATTGCAACATTGTTAACAATTATATACTCTAGTGTTTATTACAACATAACTAAGACAGGGAAACAACCTAAATGCCTACTAATAAAAGAGAGATTAAGAAGATGTGTATATACACACAATGAAATATTGTTCAGCCATAAGCAAAGATCAGATGCTGCCAATTACAGCAAAATGTGCAGGAATTAGAGGAAGGAATTAGAGGAAATCTCGTGTAGTAAAGCAAGTTAGAAAGACAAAGACAAATATTGGACATATATAGCAATTCAATAAAGCAATATTCTTATTAAAACTGATTTTTAAACAAGCAAAATAACGTTTTTGATTTTAAAGGGGAACAAAGAAAGGGGATCAAAGGGTTATGAGAGATAGTAGTGGGGGAGAGAAAAAGAGTAGATAGAGTAGTAAGAGCAAATAAGATGGAGAGAGAAAGGAAAAATGAAAGCAGGAGAATGACAGAAAAAAAGGGGTATTGGCAGCCACTGGCTAAGTGTGAAGCATCATGTTGGCAGTTTTGTACATGCTCATTTATTCAGAAGCATTCATATTTGCTTCTGTATTTAATCACTTGTCTCAATATGTTTCCCCAAGAAGAATTTATATAAAAAGTGGGGGTGGCAGTGGGGATTGAGTACTTATTAAAGTACCTTAGGGGGTGGTTCATAAAATGGACTTGGAAAGCAAGTTTTTTGATCTATCTCTAGAAATTTAGAAGAGCACTTAGTTGATAGGGAGAGTTTGTTTTGAATGGCATAGTATTATGTTTATCTTTGAAAGAAAAAATATGACCAAGTGATCATAATGATTTGACCATCAGTTGCCTCATTGATGCAATGCCCTGAGACATAGCATCACTAAGGTTCCTTCCCAGAATATATCAGCTGAATCTAACATATGGAAAGAGCAGATAAACCCCCATGTAGATAGTCTATAAAATAGTCAATAGTCTTCAAGATAATAAGTTACAAGAAAACCAAACCTGAAAAATGGTTCCAAGTTGAAGGAAAATACATACTGAGGATTAAACATGATACAAGATACTAGATTAGATCCTGAAACGGGGGAATAGGGGGAAACAAAGGATAGTTTTTGGGTATCCTAGTTTGAGTAGAAACTGGACTATATAACAATATTTTATAATACAAAATTTCCTAAATCTTATAATTACACTGTGATTATGGATGAAAGCATTCCTCTTCTCAGGAAATAGATGCTGAAATACTTAGGAGTAAAAGGGCATCCTCTAACTTAATCCTTAGATGGTTCAGAAAAAATAATTATGGGTGTGGGTGTGGGTGTGGGTGGATGTGGAGATACACACATACCAGAAGAAAGCATTGATGGGAATAAAGTTAACAAGCATTAGTTCTGGGTGAAGATTATAACAGGAATTAACTTTGTACTGTTCTTGCAACTCTTCTGTAAATTTGAACATTTCAAAATAAGTCTTTTGACAGATTTTTTTAAATGCACAAAATATCTCACATGGATTTAGTGAATGATAGGAGGCATTTGGGATTGTTTAATTCATTATCACTCTAATCCCACACAAAATTAGTTCTGTAATCCAAGCCTTCTCCACACACACACTGCAATAAATCATCTCATTTGGATGCAACCCAAAATTCAGAGCACATCACAATGTTAGTGACTGAACTCCCTTTTTCAATATAAAGTGTCCCTGGGGTCAGGACCTACCAAGGAAGGCTTGTCTAGCTCCCTCACGAAATGTTTTAAATAGACATAATTAATTGCTGATGAATTAGATCTGTAGCGACAGAGAGTAAGCACTATTCTACAGAGCTGGCAAGATTCATCAGTGGAGTGAGGGGGTCTCTCTTCACATAGGGAGCTGGAATCTCCCCATGTATTCTGAATATTCTGTTCTTTCTTTTTATCATGGAAATTGAAGACTGAATTATTTCCAGTATATTGCAACATTGATTTCTACAAAGCGTTTTTACTGTGGGATTATGCAGAAGAACCTCAGGAAATAACTGTTGACCTGAATGCATTCTTACACATTCTTTATGTATGTCTCATGATAATGCCACAAAATATACAAACAGATGATAATACCTCTATTCACTAGTAAAATAAAAAAAAATATGAAAATCATGCAAATTGCTCAACCTTCCACAGACAATAATAGGGCTGACACTTGAATTTGAACTTGTTCTTACTGTGCTGATCAGTCTGAGTGTTTTTTAAGGGGTTATAGATTTACACACTGAGAGCTTTCTCATTCTCATCAAAGCTTTCTCTTTCTTATCAAAGAAATCTCTTTCTCTATGGGTTAAAACATATGCTAAATAAGCAGTCTACGACTACTTCCTTTAGCTATAAAATGGAAATATCACCCACCTACCCACTGTATAGACATTAATGTGGGCTTCCAATATATATTATAGAATACTTGGATAAGTTAAAAGGTGATATAAGACTGCATATTTGTTGTTTTATTATTAAATAACAAGTTCAAATGCTTAGATAGATGCTTTCTATGATGGAAAATAATGATCATACCTCCTTTTTGGGTTGCTGCAGCAACCTTGGTGGTCTGGACACTCTGGGCAATGATGCCTTACTCTGCCTGAGGAGAATAGCAGATTTGGAATTTCTTTGATCAGTGTCCTCATAATCACCCATATGCCAGGCAATAGAACCACGACTGAGTTTTCCTTGCATAGTCATGATACATGGTTTGGGTTGCCTGAAATAGAAACAAACTTGATGATTTTCAAGTTGGAGAGAATCTCCAAACAAGGCTGTCAGTTTTCAGACAGCTGAGATTTATGTTTCTCTTGTGATTCAAGGTGATTTCTAGCCAAATGGCTTGGGAAACCTAAGGATCAGCACCACTGGCCAGGGTGCTAAGAAGTCCACTCGAGTTCCCTGTTGAGCTACAGGGAACCACCTGCCAGACAGACACTTATCAATGAGTGCCTTGTGCGTGAGTTCAGCTTGTATCATCCCTGTCCCCTATGACCTTCAAGGAAAAATCATGCAAGACGCTGAGAAGTTGAGGGCGGCACGTCAAGTTGGGACCTCATGAGACCTGGGCATTCATTCCCTTGCAGGGCAGGGCTCCCTGCTTTGAGATCATAGGGAAATTCAGGGAAACACCAGCTTGGTGATTCCAGACTCTGGCTTTCATCCATGTGTGAAAGAAAGATCTAGGCTTTATACTCTTTGCTATTTCTTTGTGAAACTGGCCTGGGTTATAAACTGCTAAATTAGACTGTTATCTGAGTCCTGTCTTCTCATTATAGAGGACCAGCCTCTGGGGGAGAAAACAAAAGGGATCTGGAACAAGGATTTATTTCTCCTTTGGTGCTGTGGTTGCTCAAGAGAGATTCCTGGGTCTTGCCTCATAATCTGGCTCCTGGGCTGCCAGGGTCTGTTGGTCACTGAAAAATTCCCTTCCTACAGCCACTGTGGAAGGCAATGTGGAGGACACTCAAACAACTGAAAGTGGGACTAGAATTCGATCCAGCAACCCCGCTACTGGGAATCTACCCAGAGGATACAAAAGGGCATTCAAGGGCATTCGTTCATAAGGGCACCTGTATGCACATGTTTATCTCAGCACTGCTTACAATTGCCAAGATATGGAAACAACCTAAATGCCCCAAAACTGATGAATGACTGAAAAAGATGTGGTATATGTACACAATGGAATATTATGCATCAATCAAAGAAGACAAACGTATGTCATTTGCAGCAACATGAATGGAGCTAGAAGGAATCATCTTAGCAGAAATTAGCCAGAAAGAAAAAGATAAATATGGGATGGTCTCACTTATGTGAGGGATACAGGGAAACAAACAAACAAACAGACAAGAAAAATTTAAAACTGTCAACAGAATTGAAGCATAGATCAAGGGAGGGGGAGGAGAGTAAAATTGGGGGAGGGAGAGGCACAAGAGATAAAGAAGGTGCATGGGTGATAAGGTGATGGGAGAATATCAGGATAAACAAAGGTGTAATATTTATTACATCTTTATATATTACAAAGATGTAATATTTATATATGTGTTTATATATGTGTTATATATGTATTTATATATTTTATATAATATATATGTGCGCAGTCAAAAACAAATAAAAAATTCCCTTCCCAGAGCTTGAGCTTCAGAGAAACCCAAGTTCTCTGGTGAAGACTCTGGCAGGCCTGACACACACAATTACTCAATGGCAGGCATAGTACAAAGCTCTGGGGACAGTCCCTGCTCTCTTAGAGCCAGTGAGGGAAAACAGGAAACTGGATAAAAAAGACAAATATTTGGGGAGTTTCATGAGGCAATATAAAGTCAGGCAAGGAATAGAAGAAGCCAAGCATATGCTAATTTTATAAGGATGGGTAAGTGAGGAGGAGATAACATTTGAGCAGAGATAAATGAAGGGAAAGAAACAGCAATTCCCAAGACACAGGAGTGGGGCACTTCCTAGAACCACTGAATCCCTGCCTTGGGAGGGTGCTTCGTTCTCCCACAAACCCTCCAATTAATACTCCACTGTCTTCAGGATAAAATCCCAACTCCTTAGCAAAGTACAAGGGGAGGAGAGGGATTTCGTGGTTTGTTTTGTCTGTTCTCTGCACCTAGAAGAGATCATATTAGCAGAAACTAGTCAAAAAGAAAAAAACAGACACCAAATGGTTTCACTATTATATGGGACATGGGAAAGAAACAAAAAAGCCATGAAGAAAAGTCGAAACAATCCAACAACCAAATTGAAGTATACAACTCGGGGTGGGGGGGTGGAGCAGAGTGGGAACGGTCAGGAATGGTGGGGGGGTGAACCCCAGGAATTATAAAGATGCGAAATTTATATATAAGTAATTTGATTATTTAAAAAAAATTGTTTGTCCGCATGGGCCCTTGTGGTTTCTCCCCTCAGCCTATCCCTCTCTCAGACATACGTATAGGCCTCCTTGTGCCCGCATCCTCCCTCTTGGGACACTGAGGAAAGCAAGCATTTAAGTCCTTCAGATTTTGCTTCTGCTTGTAATTCTTCCTCCCCACTTCCTGACAAACTGTAGCCAAGGCTTTACACATCACCTTTTTTGTGAAGACTCCTCTTATTCCTCTCAGACAGCATGTTTTTCACCTTTGTATTTGACTTCTTTCAACAGGAACAATTAGAATATACTTAGATGAATCTCATTCACCGGTGACTTCTCAATGCCCATGTTACCCTGCCCAGTACATAGCTGGCACTCAACTCATACTTGAAAATGGAAAGTGTGATAGGAAGGAAAGGAGACATCACAGGTGAATTATTTTCAAGGTTATTTTCTTTCCCTCTATTCCCCTCAGACACTGGCTTCTGCAGCCTCTGGTCCCTCCTGCAATGGCAGGTGCACCAGAATCCTTGCCTCCCTTCTGTTTTGTCAGAGTTTTGTTATTTATAAGCACAGATTAATGACTGGAAAAAATTTCAAGGAAGTTTAAAGGGCAACTAACTAATGACCAAAATGTGCAGAACAGGTAATATTTTAGTACATATTAGCTTGACTAATGGTTCATTGGAAAACCATTTTTTATGAATGTATCACTTTTTCTCAGAAATGTATTATTGAAATAATTATCCTAGTTGGTTTCAAAAAAATCCTTGGAAATTGTCTTCATTTGTGTTAAAATATGTCACTATCTTGTATTTTCAATTGAGAATGTCCTATCCATGAATCTTGAATCACTAGGAGCAATGAAAAGTTGAAAATTTAGTTGTAATTCAGGATTTTAAAGGTCTTCTAAATATACTTTATGTATTGGGTATGTCATGTACACACAGTATATTGAACATAACAAATGAGTCACAAAGGTCAAAAGCAGTAAATAAATCAAGAGGCAGGTTTGGTTCCTGATGAAGCATGAATGTTCAGCCATCAGTAATGCCTATGTGTTAGAAACAAATGCACAACAGCAGCAAATATTCTCCTCATCTCTTGGTGCACTAACACTGGCCTCCAAGCCAGAGAGAAACATTTACATCTAAGGATCCAACCAACATCAATATATCAATGTTTTAAAATTTTTACTTTCAGCTCCATAACTAAAGCACAAATTCACAGCTTTTTACTGAACATAACACCGGAATATCTCATATCTAATATGAATAATAATTTCTAGCATTCATACATGAGGTTTCAGACACTAGGCTACTTGCTTAATTTGTATCACTTCATATTACCTCTAATCCTTTAATAAAATGATTTTCTACTTTTTACACCTAAGGTTAGATTAACTAATTCATCCAATATCAAATAGCTTAAAAGCAATAAAACTGGGATTTAAATTAAATTGTCTAATTCTAAATTTATGCTATGACTTCATCTATACAATGGGAATATTTTATACCATAATAATTTTATACTATAATCCTCTTTATGAAGATTAAATGGGTTAACATTTATAGAGCACTTAAAACTATCTGAACCATAGTAAAAATGTATTGAATACTGATTATAATATTATTTATAATTATAGGGTATAGTCCCTTAGCTCATTTCCCTATTTCCTTTCCCCTCAAATACTTTTTTCTAAAACCCGCCAATTCTGTTTTTCCTGTATCCCTTATTTTGGTCAGTGACAACCATATACACAGCCATCCCAAAGAGACATATTAGGAGCAACTATGGTTTTTACCTCTTCTCCATTCCTCCATATTTAGCAGATTACCAGATCTCACAGTCTTTCTCTAAACTGTCCTATAATCCCACCTCTGTAATTCAGATGGCCATCGTTCAAATTTTGAAATGTCATTTAACTTGAATTTTTTCCGTTTTTCTTTCTCTGATACATCATACAGCAAACAAGTTTCTACATCTTTATAGGATACATAAGTGTGTTTAACATGGACATTTGGTTATATTATTAGTGGACTGGGCTTGAATTCTGCTGCCTGTCACTCCCAAAAAGCCAAGTAGCAAAGAAAAGAATTGCATTGATAAGCTTTTTTATTTTACAGATTGTTGGTCAATGATCTGAGAGAACCTTGAAGAAACTGTTCTCCCTTCTCATTTCAAGCTGGACTTTTTATAATGAGTTACACGAAGACAGTCATATGCAGAGACTTAAG